>VZSG01000101.1:1366144-1407484 GCA_013398315.1 Nothoprocta pentlandii
CCACGTTCATGGCTGCCTCCACTACAGTCAGCATTGGGAAACACCAGCCCAGGCCACGTTCACGGCTGTCTCCACTAGTCAGTGCTGAGAAGCAGCAGCCTGGACCACGTTCACGGCTGTCTCCACTACACTCAGTGCTGAGAAACCCCAGTCCAGGCCACATCATGGCTGCCTCAGCTACAGTCAGCGCTGAGAAGCATGAGCCCAGGACACGTCACAACTGCCTCCACTACAGTCAGCACTGAGAAACACCAGCCCAGGCCACATCATGGCTGCCTCCACTACAGTCAGCGCTGAGAAACATGAGCCCAGGCCACATCATGGGTGCCTCCACTACGGTCAACACTGAGAAACACCAGCCCAGGCCATGTTCACGGCTGCCGCCACTCGGCTCTCCAGAGCCTCCCTAGACTGCAGTGCCTCAGGAGCTGCCCTCATTCCACCGTGTGTGTGAGCGGCCCAAACCTCCTCCCAGTGCTCTGGAGCAGACGGGGACTCCACTGTGGAGCCCCACGCTCTGCCCAGCCTCACCACGTGGAGCTACCACCGTATGCCCTGTCACTGCACTAATGCGATGGCCCTACACCGGTTCCTTCCCTTTCAGTCACACAGACAGCACCTACTGCTGCCAGCTAATCACACAGCTTTATATTAATTCATAATTGATTATTTTTTTCAAGTAACTTTCAAAACATCAAAACATTTTTCCCAGTCATTAATTCAACTCTCTGAATATTTTATATCTCCAGACATTTACACTTGTGCATACTTATTTTAAGAGCACTTCATCATAGCGCTGTTCCAATTACATACATCCATTGCTTGTTAACTTAATTTCACATGTAAACAGAAATGGATCTACAACATAGAAGCAGGTATAAAACAAAAATACATGAATAGAAAGGTCTAGACTGTTATGTTATAGCAAAGATTAGGCTATATTAGAAAAACATGAAGTAGTATTTACTAATAACAGTGAAACTTACAGAGGAATATCTAATTCTACACACAGAATATCTCTTCTACTGACATAAAGACTATTTCTGGTAAGCTACGTCTTTTATTATCTAAAAATAAAATAACTCTCCTTGTCTGAAAAGAAATAAAGATTTCATTTATATGGACATCTCACCATGACAGAGCTACTTTATTTTTTTTTAATTCACAGCATATATCTGGTGCTTTCAAACAAGCCAACATTCACATCATGATTCTATACAGTTTTATTCTCATGGGATGATAGATCAAAAAGCTGACTGGAAACAATAGCTTTTTTAGACTTTTCTTTCTACAAAGTGAGTGTATAAAGAAGAGGGGGCCAGACTCTTATCAGTGGTGCCCAGTGACATGAAAAGAAGCAACAGGCACAAATTGAAGCACAGGAAGGTCCAACATAAGGGCAAACTTTCTCATGGTGAGGGTGACTGAGCACTGGAGCAGGTTGCCCAGGGATGTTGTGGAGTCTCCATCCTGGGAGATATTCAAAAGCCATCTGGGCAGGGTCCCAGGCAACCTGCTCCAGCTGTCCCTGTTTGAGCAGGGGAGTTGGACTAGATCATCTCCAGATGTCCATTCCAACCTCAACCATTCTGTGATTCTGTGATTCATTCCTCCCCAAATCACTTAGATCCCTCCTTTTGTTCACTTTTGATTCCTCCTCCAAACATGCCATAATAAGCCTTGCATTCTGAAAATGCAGTTCTGTGAGAACTATAGTATTGTTTTCTGAAAATTATTGACTTCTGAAGGTCAATATTCAGTCATTCAATATCAATCTGAGATATAGTCAATCAACATCCTCTCCTACACAGGTTCTACCACCTAATTCAGCCCTTTGTTGTGCTTATAGGTTGAAGTGAATCAGACACTCCTCAAAGTAGATGCACAGGTAACTCTACACAAGTTTTAGTTGTGCCAGTACTGTTCAGTACACAGCAGCTACTGCAAGAGGCAAGACTGCTTTGCAGTGGACACTGAAGGTGCTGAGATCAGAGCTCAGCAATAACATCCACTCTTATCACTAGGAGTTCTTGCTTCCTGACTCTCCCCTAAGCCCAAAACTGCAAAATTTCCTCCACAAAAGCCTGTTCCCCATCATTCTCGGCTGGAAGCCCATTTCTTTCCCAAACAGGATTTCACTTCTGCAAGCAGCTTTTTTTTTCTTTAACTTACTGCTCTAGCTTCCTGATTACACTGGAAACTCCAGAATAAACTGGAGGCATCTGCCCTTCACACACGTAAAAACTTTCTGTGCAATTCACCTTGTGCTCTCCCTGGATTGCTAATTTCTAAGATGAAATCCTGGGGAGTGCATTTTCACATCCACTCCTTGTCCACTTGCAGTTCTACATTTATTACTTATTGACAGAAATCATGTTATTAACTAGATCAACTAACTGCAGAAATGCAGTGCACTGTTTTTTAATAACCAAGGAACAACACAGTAAAAAGAATTTACCTGCTATTTTTTTCCTCCAAGTCATCAATTCAATTGCTTGCAACTGCTGTCCTGATATCAGTTATCTAACTGAAGACTCAGTAGGCAAGATGAATAGCAGGTATAATAAGCACATACCACAGTGGCTACTTTTTAAAAGACTTTTTAGAAGTCTAATTTAAAAAGCAGGGTTGGAAGAGAAGAAAAAAAATGATACAAAAGCAGAAGTAAGAAGTAGGAAACTAATTTATGTATTTTTCCCTTGAAAATTAGTTCTGTTAGACCTGCAGTGCTTCCAAAAGTGATACTAGGAACAAATAAATATTGCAGCATTAATGTTCTGCAATTTCAGTGCATCTTCTCTCTGTAGACATCAAAATATTTTTCAGTAATATTAAAGACTCCCCATATAAGTGATCCATTCATTTTTCATTTGGCTAAATGCAACATAGGAGAATTCAGCACCCTACTGCAGGTCACCCAGTGAATCAATGGAAAGGTAATGAGAAAATACAAATGAATGTCAACAGTGACACTAGATCACAGTAGACTTACATAGTTATTTTAAGAGACTAATATTTCTTCAAGCATTTAAATATTTTCCTTTTAACGGAGTTATACATTAGCTCGCTAGCAAAACCCTGTGGTATCTAGACTATATTGATGATATCAGTAAGATTACGGTTAAAGAGTCTGGCAATTTGTCACATCTAAAAGTAGGAAAAAGCACAAGGTAAAATCTCATTTGGAATGAACATCAATACACAGTCCTTCACATTCATCAGTATATGCATGTAAGAGTGTTTTTAAAGACAGAGTGCACTCAAGCTAAATATAGTTTCCCAGAAAAAAGCAACCACTATTACTATTTATTCAGATAACTTTATGTATTGCAAGGTTAAACATCAGCAAATAGGTGATATAAATTAAAAAGAAGCAAATAGAAGCAATTACAAAGAAGAAATAATCTCAATAGATTAAGATTATTACAAACAGAAAATTTACAGAAAGGGGCTTACAGACTGATGAGACTGAAGCTTTATTTTTTTTTTTTTTTAATATAAAAAGCCAACTTTCTCACCTCATTAGGGCAGTCTTGCCCCAAGCAAATTAGCATGTTCCTGCACTCAAGTGGAAAGCAACACTGCAGTGCAAATAAATGACCAAAAAAAGACTGTGTTGTGAATGACTGTGCAGTCATTGCTGGTCATTTGCAGTATCAAATACACCTAGATCACACATCAAAAGCTGACTAATCTTTATCATCTGAGATAAGTCAAGAAACTTTGTCAGTATTTTTTTCCTTCTTTTTATTAAAAAAAAAAAACCTTCCCTAAGTTTTCCTTTAGTGTTTAGATTGCCAGTTTTTGTTCAGAAACTATCTCCAGTGAGGAAGAGCAATCAGGTAACTGGCACAGCAGCTGAGAAGTTTCCAACATTATTCTCTCAAAGACAGGGATGTCAGATACACATTTCCAATTCTTTCCCCATGTTTTATACAACTGCTGCTTTTTCCTCCATTAATTATTGATTAGATGGCTTATTTGTGCCTTTATTTTCTTTCTACCCTGCCTATCACATTTTCTACTGCCCTTTTCTACTTTCTCTTCAATTTTCCACTATTCTGTCCCATGTTTCTTATTTTTAATTATGATTTTGTTAAGATCCCCATCCCGAGCAGGACCAGAAGATACATAGAAAAACACTGTGAAGTCTGAGAGAAAACTTGCATAAAATTACATACATCAGTGTTGTGCAAATAGGGACATCCCACTGCTCTACCTTACACATCTCTTGTAGGCCTATTGACTAGCCTAAAATACTGGCCTCTCTCCCCTCTATTCTCTTAATTTCAATTCTCTAGAGACTGTCTAGCAAGGAAATGCTTATGCTTAGATCTAGAAAAAGGTGCACTACAAAGGCACTTGTGAGGAACCCTGGAACACAGGAAATAAAAATGTTACAGAGTGTCTGGAGAGAAAGAAGTTTCAATGCTTCCATTTTACCAAATGGGAAATGTTAAATGTTTATTGAGATAAAATCTCCAACACTTCTCTTTCATTGTCTATTTTTCCCCTGCCTCTTGAATGTATAGCTTCAGTAATGTGTCATCTACACGCTTTTGAGAAATATGTTTATTTGGAGCTTATCGTTCGGTTTTGAAGTCATTTCAGCCCTACAGTTTCTACTATCATGGTCTTTGAACTTGTTGGCTCAGGAGAAGCATCCAATGGGGAAATAAGAAGCTACCTCCACCTCCACCTCTGAAGAATTCAGGAAGCATACACATACATTGTAACTACAACATACAGTAACTACATACACAGGTAAAAATGCATCACAGTATAAAATTAATTCTGGTGTGCTGACCACCAGAGAGCACTGAGTATACCCAACAGTAACTACTCAAGAGGGCCTGATGAAAAAAATACCTTTAGGTTTAACTGCTTAGTAGTTTTGCTGAATAAATTATTCAAAAATAATCTATCCTTCACACGGAGTGACTGTTTACTAGCAAATTGACAGTACAGGACTGGTGAGGCTGACAGGCAACACTTATTAACACTGACACGCGGCTTCCCATACTGCCACTTTGCAAGGTAGCTGCATGATGCGGTGGCATTTTCTTCATATAACTGCTCAGAAGAACTCCGACCCCTGCTCTGGGCTGCAGCTGGCAGCCCAGAGCTGACGTGCAGCAGGCAAGGAGGAAGGAACACGACATTCCTGCCACATTCCTGTCCCTAGGCGCATTAATGTGGTGTTCATCCTTGCAGCGGACTGCTGGAGCTGGCAGAAGTGCAATCTACCTTTACAGCGTCTGTAACAGCTGGCAGTATCTTAATGAACTGGCACGGGAGCCAAAGCACTTCAGTTCAGGGCAAGAAGGAAATCCTTTCTATTTGGCTATATTAAAAAAGCCTCTTCTTGAAGAAGACATAGAAGAGACATAGTTTGGGTCTTTTTTCATCCACTTTGCTGTCAAAAAGATCTTAATTCTTCCTTATAGGACAATTCACAAGCAAAAATAGTAATTTATGCTTTATAGGAGACATGTAGCATTGTCTGAAGATCTAGCAAAACATTTGCACTGGATACAGGAAATCTAGGACAACAACCTTTACCAGCAGCACATCGTGTAGCTTATCACCACCTCCCTCATTTATAGATATGTTGCTCTTGACTCAGTCCAGCTTTAGAACCACCTGTTTTCCTCAAGATGGTTGTTAATTCATTGAAAGGATAGGCTTCATTTTCATAACTAAATAAATAGCCCATCTGATGTACTGTATGAATCATTTTTTGCAAACATACTTCTTATTTTAGGTTAGCAGTTTAGCATGTTGCTTTCATCTTTTTGCATATATATATTTCTAAATAAAATGTTATCAATAAGAAAGAAATCCTCAAAGGGCATTACATCCTTCTAAGTGCAGCACAATTATTCAACTATCATACCAATTATTTGATATGTTCCATAAGCTAGTGATGTTGAAACTACTCTCCAATACAAAGGAACCAATTTCCACATTAATTTGCATTAATACAATGTCTTTAAGATCGAGAATTCTCTTCATCCTGTTCTTGCCCACTGTGAAACTATGGCCTGAATATCAGGAAATGTAACATTTTAAAGCCAAAGCTACAGAGAACTCATGTGCTGAGAATAGCACTCACTCTAAAATAACAGATGCTTTTTGTCATTCTGTCTGAATCCAGATTGTTCACCTGAAAAGCTTAGCTCAGGGAATCTTCCAGTACTTATTCTGTGCTAAAGTTTGTGCTTTGTTCAGGACCAATTCAGAACACTTTGAAGATGTCTTATATGCTTTTTCATGCCAAAAATAAATAAATATCATTATTGTGTCCAAAAAATGGGGAAAAAAGTATGGTGATGAGTCAGCACTTCAGCTACTACACTCTCAATAAATATACTTTGAAACCTTCTAAAAGATAAAAGAAAATCTTAAATGAGCCCTTGCTTGAAAACTCATAGGCCTGTCTCCCCACATCATGTAGCAAATGCTCAATCCTCAGCTCAGAATTGACTTCACACTAAGTCCTATTAGGAAAATCCTTGTCCCACGGCCATTTCATTTGCATACACTGTATAATACAAGCACAATCCCTTGTATAAATTATGTATGTTTGTGATTCATCAAACTCTTTTTCACAGACACGCTTTTCTGCACCACTGGGTAGAATGGCTCCTACAGGGGGTGAAGTCAGCCAAAAGAGAAGCAATTCAACCATAAACAAAAAAAGATTAATTAAAAACACTAATTTATGATAGAAAAGAGGGCAGCAATAACTATACACTGCAAATTATGTAAGCTACATTTGTCTATCTATTAAGGGAAAAAGGTACCTATAAAATCGTAACTAGTCCTGTGATAACATCAATTTTTCAAAACGGCATGTGGTAAATTTGACCAACTATATTTAAGTAGTTTTAAAAATCATTAACATGTCAAAAATTTACTTCTTACAGTTTTTCAGAGAGCTATGTTACATAAACATTCACTTGTTTCTCTCCAGATTGCACTGTATTTTTAAAGCCATTATTGATTCCTATTTTATCCTACGTCTGCTTGATGGCTCAAAGCAGATGGTAGAAACACTTAGTTTGTTATCGGTTTATTGTGTACATACCTCATACATGTTTAATGCAGAAAGGATGTGACTCAATAGCAAGGACTAACACCACCCTTTTGCCCTGACTGCTTCTCTGGCCCAGAGGAGAACCTGCTCCCTTCAAAAAAATCGTAGAAGGACAGAATCCTTAAGGTTGGAAGCCTTCCATATGCTAGAATCCTTAAGGTTGGAATCTTCCTCAGAGCTCCTCAGGATGTGCAGCTCTTGGCATGGACTGGTGGAAAAGAGGACCTGGAAGAGCCCTGAAGTAAAAGAGCTGCCAGGAAGGCTGTAAAAAAGCTGCCAGGAAGACTGAAAGGCTAAGCCACTGTGCGACTGGAGGTAAAAGCACTGCTCTATAGACCAGTGCAGTTTATGTGATGCAGAAGAACTCTGCTAGTTACTGACCAGAAAAGTCTGTAAGAAAGGATCCACCTCCGGATACGTAAGATTAGTTCTCCCTTTTCAAGGGACTTAAATAATGACCCACCTAGCAGAATTTTTCCCAGTTAAAAGGATATCTCATTTGAGATTTTAAGAGCATGCCCTAATAAAACATAATTTAGCTCCTGGGAAATTTCTGAAACCTCCTGGTTTGCTTGGCTTCAAAACAGGAAGCATCACCCCAAACCTCTGTTCAAATGTGAGCGATGAGGCACACCTCAACATGAGCTTCAAAACCTCCTGAGAAATAAAGAAGCAAGTGAAGTAGCTACAAAGACACATGAACTATCAGTGCTGATATGTGGGAATAAGTATCTCAAAACACTACAGCTTAGGAGGAAATGGAGAGTAAGATTTTTCAACATTTTATTCTCCCCAAACTTGTATACACTAGCTGCCTACAGTCGGTCTACAGTCAATGGGATGAGAAAAGAAACAGACTGGATGATCATCCATTTTATTGCAGACATTTGTATTAGTATATATGCTTTCTGAAAACACCATTTGACTTCACTCACTAGAGAAGAAGCTCAGAAGACAAGGAAGGATAGAAAGGAAAAATCTTGACCTGAACTACCTGCTGAGTTAGGAGTTCTCAGATTCTGAGTTTTCCTTGCATTTCCTTCACTCAAAATGTAAACAGGAACAGAGATCTATCCATAGATGTGCTTTCAAAAGTGGTGAATGCTTTACCTGCAGTAGCTTAAAAAAAGATGAAAGTTCCTAAATACAATAAGACTCTCCTAAAGCACACCTGGTTTGTACAGAAAATACCGTGACAATAAAAATGAATATAAAAGTGTTTTGAATTATTAAAGCATGTGTCTTAAAAAGAAATTGACATCTGAAGCCCAAATTTATCTTTACACGATGTTCTTAATTCGGTCAGTCAGATGGTCTGGTAAGAGGTCTAATATTACAGCAAGAGGACTCGCCGTAATGTGGACTCTAGGAAAAGGATATCAAGGCAGCTCTGTACACTCTGAGTACAAGTAAAGAATAAAAAGTAGTTTACAACCTCTGACAGAGGGAAGTGCTTTGAATACAGTGATTATGCATTCCGTGTATTCAAAGTATAATACTTAAGTAACATGGTTTTAAGAGATACTACAGGAAGATCCCAGAAACAAAGCAGTCATTATAACATTATGAGGGTGCCAGAAACCTATAGTATCCTTAAATGTTGCTATATTGATGATATAAATATCTCAAATTGAATCAAAGTAAAAATCCAGAAAATTATGACAATTGAGAAGACAGAGAGATCTATGAAAGGTAATGCACCAAAACATGCTATTTGGATTTTACTTTCTGCTAAATTTTATTTCACACAACTCTTGAGGTTGGAAGAGGCCTCTGGAGGTCCCCAGCTCAATTCCTCCCTCCCTGCTCCCTTCACACCTGCCTCGAAGCAGGGTGTCAACAAGAGCTCAGGAGGCTTCTCAGGACCTTCTAAGAGAGGTGCTCAATACCTCCACATATGGAGACTCTGCAACCAAACTGGGCAGCCTGTTCTACTGTTCCCTGGTCTAGGGATCAAGTGTCCTCATCCTCATGGTAAAAAAAAAAAAAAAAAAAGAAAGAAAAAGAAAGTTTTCTAATGTTTGAATTAAATGTCCTCTGTTTCAATTTCTGCCCATTGTTTCTTCTCCCATATTGGGGCACAACTGTGAAGAATCTGGCTCCATTTTTACACCCCTCCTTTAGATATTTAAAAAATATACTGATAAGGTTTCTTCTGAGCCTGTTCTTCAGGCTGCACAATCACAGCTCCCAGACTCACACACTGGGCACACCAACCCATTGAGCGCCTTTGTGGCCCTTCGTTGACTTGCTGCAGCATGTCCATGCCTGCCTTGTCCGCAGAGCCCTGGACGCAGCACTCCAGGTGTGCCCTCACCAACACGAGCAGAGCAGAAGGATCCCTCCCCAAGCTGCTAGCAATGGCCTGACAGGCTGAGTTGGCCTTCTCTGCTGCGATGGAGTCACTGCCGGCTGGTGCCTGACTTGCTGCGCACCTTGCCAAGCTGCTCCCCAGCAGGTCGGCCTGCAGCCTGTGCTGGTGCTTGGGGTTGGTACCCGCAGGGGCAGGTCTGGGATCCTCCCTGGCTTGAACTCCACAAGGCATGAACTCAGCAGGCTTTCAGCCTGTCTGCCTGTGCCTGACTACAGGCTCTTTCACTCCTTGCTGGCTCTGGCGGCATGCTGTCCTCTGCAAAGCACGCGCCGTCGTACAGTTCCCAGCCAGGCAGTCAGAGCCTGAGCAGCGCAGCAGAGCCCACAGAGCCTGGAAGGCCTTCTGCACTACATCACACAGATCAGAGGGCAGGAAAGCGGCCAGGAAAAGGCTCTTTATTTCCTTTATTGTTTTTCTATTTTCCCATGGCAGTGCATTAAAAACAGCTTTTGAATTCCGGATCTTTTTCATGTTTGTAGCTCGAACAATAACAAAAAAACTGTTCTAACCATATAATCTTCTGCCTCCTGAATCAGTCTGTCGGTTCAGAATGACCTACATCAAAAAACAAGTTACCAAATCTTGTAGTTTGCGTTGCTCTGAACTGTGCTGAAAGCTTAAAAGAATAAGACACCTTTGCAGATATTCCACACCTGTCTGGACAGAGTCTTGGTCAACCTGCTCTAAGTGACCCTGCACAAGGGTTGGACTAGCGGCTTGGGCAAGCAGGTTGGACTAGATGATTGCTAGAGAGCAAGTATCTCATTTTAGTACATAGGCCTCAAGAGGCTTTATAAGATGACAGGTAAAATCATCTCTAGCACCCTTTTTATTGATAAGGGTGCTAGAGTCCACAGGAATAAAAACAATTCATTATGTTACATCCGGTCAATAAAAGAAGGAAGAGCAGTGTTATCCATAGGCCTGATATTGGGGAATGAGAGAGTACTTTACACACATGCATGATTTGGGACAAGTAGTTTAAACTTTATGTAGCATTGGTAACCCAAGGAATAATCTGGAATTGAAGGCAGCAGCATCTTGTAAGATACAAATTGAAATAATTGGCTTAGGATAGGCAGTTGTTCCCAGTTGTCAAAAATGCTGTTCACTTCTTATGAAAAGCTATGCCAAGGATTTAAAATAGATTGTTTTCAGATTAAATCTTAGTTATTTATGTAATTTTAATTATTTTATCTTTCTGAATATTTTTATAGTATGAAATCCTTTACAGTACACCTGTCTGAAGTGTACAAGAGCAAACACATTAATATGTTGCTTATACAACTTACATTTTCAAAACTTTATTGAATTTACAGCAGAGAGTAGCCAAAATTCAAAGCCCTAATTCTAAATACTTACTCAAAATATATAAATTAGCACCTCAGAACACACACTTTTTAACAATATCCAATTGTCTTGGTTTATGGAAATAGTCTTGGTTTATGGCTACACCAAATTCAATCACAACAAAAAGTATTCTGCATTCTTTTGTGTAGTGGGGTTTATCATCATAAAAAAAAAAAAAAAAAGGATGGATGGAAATATAAGGCTTGCAAGATCAGAGTACAAAAGAGTTAGCTAAAGAAAAACATTGCTTTTAAAGAGAAGTGTCTATGTAGAGAACCTCACTTTCTATGCCTCACAAAAAAAAATGTTTGAGATCTTAGATTGGTTTGATTATGAGCATGTAATTCACCCCCGCAAAAGAAAGGACGGTGTAATTGCTCATGCTGCTGTCTCTAAAGAGGACACTGTTCCTTGCCTCTTTTTTACATTGTCCCATACATCATAGACACCATTCTTTGATATCTGCCAGTCTGCACAGACGTCTATGTGGAGCTGTCAAAGAGGCTGTGGAATTAATTGAAGAAACAACAGGTGAGAAAAATCAGCATAGATAAAAAGGTGACAAAGGGGCTGCTTCCCAGAACTTGATTCTTTCAGGTGCACAAATCAAAGAGGAAAATTAGATACTCAGGTACCCCTTGAATTCAAGTACACACTAGGTAACAAAACTAAAAAAAGGTATCGTTAGTATTAAATCTATCCCCTTTCTTTTACTAGTGCACGACAATACAGGCTGGCAAGAGTCCCTTCTAACTTGTCTTAGCTGAAAGACAATAATCAATCCCAGATGACTGAGGTAGGGAAAAAAAAGAGACATTTCAGGTCCCAAAATCAAAAATTCTTTTTTGATCTAAATCCCAAATCAAAACTTCTTCATGACTGGAAGCAGTCATCTTATGCATGGGAAAAGGGAATTTCCACAGAGCCTATCATTCATCTCGAAGATGTAGTCAACCAATATTTGCATTTTAGCTTTTCCCAACAACTTAACTACATTCTTTAGAGGAAAAAAATGATGCAAGTTTTATTCTCCTACTAACTATGTTTGACTGTTGAACTGGTGGTGAATTCTCTAATTCAGAAAAACAAAACTAAAATCAGCTTAAGCATTTTGCATAACACAGAAATGCATACATATCAAAAACTTAAAATTTGCAAATTGCATTTGCAAAGTCTTATACAGCAAATATCCCCTTCATATCAATACTACTTTTCCAGATCTGCTATTTTGCTTCTGCTATAGTCTGAAGTACTGACATGTTGGACACACTAAGAGAAAATAGTCTGAAAGCACAAAATTCGATTTAATAACTAATCTAATTTATTAAATGATCACTTCATTACGGAGCATTTTCCCCATTCTATATGAAAGTTGGGTTTACTTATAACTTAAAATACAGATTAAGATCTTGTTTCCAAAACAATATTTATATACTTAATATTTAGTTTTACTGATTGATTTTATTCAATCATTTTCACTTTTATTTCACCATGTAATACAACATGATGACCTGTTACAGACTTAATATTTCCTGGCTGATGTTTCTGAAGTTTAGATTTATAAATATATTTATAACAACATATTTATGCTACCACTTTGGAATTACATTTAACATTCTTCACACAACAGTACACATTTATCTACGACAGTTTCACTTTCCCTCTGTAACATACTGAGTTCCCAGAACTTCTATAAGAAGCGCCAGAATTTTAGGAAATTAATTTCTCACCCACCTACTGTTTTCCCAGGATGGTTATAAAAGGCAAACCAAAGCTACAAAACCAATGGAAAAATTTGACACAACTGTTTAAATTATTATTTGCCCTTCCCATGCCTTAAACTCATGACAAATGATAAATCACTTTTATTCTGTGACTGAATCCAATTAACACATCTATAAATAAACAGGAATTACTAATGAGTTTGGAAGTTTAAATGCTAATAAAATGGAGGTAAAGACCTGATCTAAAACCACATTTTCAGGTTGTATATGCAACACTGAGATGTAAAACTTTTGTATTTGCTCATTTACACAAAAGTGACTTAACTAATATGTTATTTCTGCAATACTGGCCAGTGTCTAATGTTTTAATTGCAATTACAGATTTTTCAAATTCTTCATTAAACACTGGATGTGTTCTTTACCACAGGGCTTCTGCTTGACTCCCCTGAATCGCTGTCTCCCTCAAATAACGTAACCTTGCACTTCAGAGCGGAAACCGTGGCTTATAAAACTGTGGCTTATATATATATTTTTGCACATCTTGACCCTTTTGTTCACGGAGCATTTGTTGATCTTCTGTAGGAGTATTTTGAGGAGCAACTGGGATAGAACTGTAACAGACTGTCGTTTTTACCAGAATGAGAAGAATTCTCCTTCAGATTAAGATCTCCAAGATTTGATCTTAAAGAGGTTATTAAATAGGTTCCAAGAACCATCAACTCGCTCATTTAATTGGGTCAAAATTCTCTCCTTCTTTTCCTAATTGAGGGAGTAGATAGTGCAGCATAAGGATAAAATTATGTGCTGCATAGATTCCCATACAAAAATGAGTTCTGAGTGGGAGCCGATCTCCATTATATAATTTTTTTTCATTGATGTTGCAATTATGTTGCAATTCTCCCTTTAACTGCATCTAGCATGAAATAATGATGGAACAGCAGTTAAATTTAAAAATAACTCATTATATATGTAATACATTAAAACACACAGAGCACCCAGAAATCACTAACTTTGCCCACCAAAGGCAAGAGGTGACAATCACATGACCAAAGAATTTTTTAATATCAACTGTGAAAAAACGTTGGGGGGAGAGGGGGTTGTTTGTTAGTTTGTTGGGAGGTGGCATCTCAGCGAGCCTGTCCCTCATGTACGTGGCTTGTTGTGTTTGAGGCCCCACTCCTGGGAAGGGTGGCCTGGAAGCCTTTAGTAGCACCTAGAAGCTTCCAGAAGCACCTAGAAGTGTCCAGAAGTGCCTGGAAGCTTCTAGAAGCATCTGGAAGCTTCCAGAAGCACCTTTGCTCCAGCACGGCGCGTTCCTCAGCAAGGTCACCTGCTTGTGGGCAGCAAGCGACCCCGCACACGCTGCATCCCGTCACGCCTCTCTGCCCAGGAAATGCAGTTTGGCGCACGCCGCGGCTACGCAGACGGAAAATCAAACACGCTCTAAGGCATCAGAGCCGGCCTCTCTTATTTTTTCTGTTTGACTGACATAGACGGGCTTGTGAGCTAGTTTCTATCTTCTTCATTTAAACATTTTTTAAAAATTCCTGCATATTAAATGATGTTCACAAACAGATCTGTTAGATGAAAATCCAAAATTCTCTCCCTCCCCCCGCAAAAAAGGAAAAATTTGAGGCTAGCCCTACATAGCCTACCAAATTATTTTCTTGCTCCCTCTCATATTTAAACACCTCTATGAATTAAGCAAACTGTTTTGCCTAAAAAAAAGAGAAGAAAATGCAAATTGCTATCCCTATTTCTATTTTTAAGTCTAAACAAAATGCCACAGTGACAAGTGCCGTGTAAGCAGGAAGGGAGGGAAGTAGAGAACAACAACACTGCAGGTCCCAACACAGCTGCGATCCCAGGGAGGGGAAGTAAACGACCTGCCCATCCACCCAGGTGCTCACTTTGTGCCTATCACTACCGTGTCCCAATGCCATTTATAATCCTGCAGACCTGATGCCCAGTAATAAATCTACTGGCCAGTAAGACACCTTTACACAAGGGATGCCCTTCCTAGAGTAACTGAAATACTTTTGAAAGCACCTTCCAGTCCAGGGTCCAAATGCCCTCTCTGTGAACAATCTTGAGAAGCGAAAATAGAGTTGTGAAGTGAAGTGAAAATACGGTTGCTGCTGGGATTTAAAAAATCAGAAAATTTTTACATATCATGGCTCAAATACTAAAAAACATCATTCAAGTACTCCTGCAGTTAAGAATCATAGAATCACAGAATCCTTTTGGTTGGAAAAGATCTTTATGATCATCGAGTCCAGCCATAAACCCTTCAACAGTGTACCTATGTTAAACCATGTCCCAAGTGCCTCATCTACATGATTCTTAAGTGGTGCCAGGGAAGGTGATTCCACCTCTTCCCTGGGCAGCCTGTTCCAATGTTTGAGCACTCTTTCCCTGCAGAAATTTTCCTGATATCCAACCTGACCCGCCCCTGGTGCAGCTTGACACCATTTTCTCTTGCCTTGGATAACATACCGACCTCCACCTAACTACAACCTCCCCTTAGGCAGTTGTAGAGAGCGATAAGGTCTTCCCTGACACTCCTTCAGACTGAATAATCCCAGCTTCCTCAGCAGAGGGAACTGGAAAGATAGCTTTCCCAAGCTTCTGACATTACAGAATCACAGAATCACAGAATATTCAAGGTTGGAAGGGACCTCTCGAGATCATCTAGTCCAACCTTCCCGCTCAAGCAGGCACACCTAGAGCATGTGGCACAGGGCGGCATCCAGGCGGGTTTGGGAGATCTCCAGAGAAGGAGACTCCACAGCCTCCCTGGGCAGCCTGTGCCAGGGCTCCGTTATCCTCACAGGAAAAAAGTTCCTCCTCACATGGAGATGGAATTGCCTGTGTTGCAACTTACACCCATTTCCCCTTGTTCTGTCACTGGCCACCACTGAGAAGAGCTTGGCCCCATCCTCCCTACATTCTCCCTTCATGAACTTATACACATTAATCAGATTCCCTCTCAGCCTTTTCTTCTCCAAGCTAAACAGTCTCTCCTCATACAACAAGAGAAATTATCATTTCACTGTTCTTCTAAATCAGCACATTCCTACTCTTTAAAAACTAACAAATGTAGTTTAGAGTGCTAGCATATTGAGACTTTAAAAAAAATACTAACAGCAGGATGAATACTTTCTACAGAATATTCCCTCATTCTTGCCTCCCCATAATAACTGCTGGACTGGAACTGCCTCTGCACTTGTGTCTCCCCCCTCTACATTAGGTACTTTTAGAAGGCAACAATTGTATTGTGAAGACCATGACCATGTTTCAAAGTCTTAAAAAGCAATATAATTTAAAACCCAGAAACAAGACATTTTAACATATCACCATCATTTTGACAGAACCGTCTGACCAACTGAAAGCAGTTTTCTCCCTTGGAGCAGTTTTGAAATCATGTCTAGAAGGATCACTAATTCCACAGGTATCCAAGCTGAAAAAAGAAAAGAAAAATAAATTGCTTGCACCATTTCTTTTACACTAGAGCAAAAGGTTACTACGGTTCTTATTAAATTTACTTTTAGCACTTTTAATCAGATAACTAGAGAAGCATGTGGCATGTCTGATCTATGTTGCTAATCATCAAGATAAATCATTTTTTCCAGTTTCATATGACCCCCAACATTACTCCAGGAAATGACTTGTATTCAGAATTTAGAAGGTATAGAACTAGTTCCATGATAAGCAACATTCACAAAAATTCATAAAAGACAACTGTAAAATCAAATTTCTGAAAAAGTGAGCTTCAGAGTGCATGAATGATATAAATGAGAATTCAAACTTGAGCTTCTGATGCTAACTGAAGAAACTACAAGTTAGTACAGTCTGTTCCTTACAACATATCTAAGAATTGCCAGCTTTTTCAATGTCTATGAAACAAATACTACCAGAAGTATCTGAGATTTGTTAGCTGTCCCTCTATTGCATTTCAGAGGCCTTACCCAGATTAGGGCAAGAAGACATTAAATTGCTCGATAGAAATCCATAAAAAAGGGCCTCCTCAGAACTGCTGTTCACCCTTAGCAGAGAAGGAAGCTCTTCAAAGGTTTGCAAGCAGCTTTTGCTTCCCCATTCTAGCTTTTTCAGAATCACAGTCTCTGCAGCCGTTTGCTGTGCAGTTTTTTAAAATTTGCTCTAAACATCTACTCTGACCAGCATTGCAATTCTCTGCTCCTGAGGCAAACCCTCGCACCGTGGTTACATTCACCCTGCTGAACATTCTACCTTTCCAAACAGCAGCAGCTCTAGCAAAAAATTACTGGGAATTGATCCTGCTCATGGTGACTATACAGTCTCATGTAGGTTCTCTTTTTTTTTTTTTTTTTTGAAAAAGAGAGAGGATGAGTTGCACCAAAATCGTGCTTAGACCTATTCGCACAATTTAGCAATACAAATGTTTGAGTTCTGATGCCTGTGCTCAACTGCAGTTTAATTTACAAGTACAGACACAGCCTGCATGTCAAGAGTCTGTTCCCCAGCCCTTGTGACCACAGCCTGGGCTCCCTACTGTGTTCTCTAGATCTGCTGAGCTTAAACATGCCAGCTTTGGGAACACTCTCTGCAAAAGGGAGATCCAAGTTAGCCTGAGATCTGCCAGCTGGGTCCTTGCTCTCAAAGATACAGATGTCTGTAAGAGGAAACGCAAGCGCAGAGTTCAGAAAAGCTTAACTGCTTTTTTTACCTTCCCATGTCATGGCTAAAACCTTCAAACTCCACACTCTCCTGGTAAGCCAGGCTCAAGGGGTGTATTAACTACATTGCAGGAACCAGAAATATGCCCTCTGCTGAGACACAACTGAGAGCATTTATTCTGTAGAGGCCCTTATGAAACCATGAGCCACAGTTTGATCCCCAGAGAGAAACTTTACGCACAAGAAGAAGGGGAAACCAGACATATGGCCTCTACTGTGGCTTGACTGAAAAAAAAAAGGAAAAAATACCAGCTGGAATTAGCAGAGATGGAAAGTAGCAGAGGAAAAGGCGGGTATTAGGTGCATTTGCCCAGTGATTTTGGTGTAACACAATATTCTGCACCCAGGCATGTCTGTTTTGCTCTAACAAAACAGCTGCCCCCTGCAGCAACCTGGAATTTGCTGCCTCCAAGTCATCTATCGACCACCTCGTGAATGGCCAAGGAGCTCTAAGTGTGTCGCTGGCAGCTCCTCCATTTGCCTGCCTGTGTTATTTCTTAGGTCATCTGCTCATTTCCCACCAATTGATGCAACATACCAGGGAAGGCTTCTGATTATTTTATATGAAGAGGCCTTTGGGACACTTGGTGAGTGCTGGAGCCATGGCCAAAAAGAATGAAAAATGAAGCATGAAGGACTGAAGCGTGAGCGAGGGAAGGCTTCAAAACATGGACAGCAGAATAGTTGGTAACTCAGCTGGAATGAGGCAGAGGCCTCAATTCCACTGAATTCACCGTGGCATATTCACCAACCACCGTGGCATATTCATTCAGTATTAGTTCTGTCTCTTTCAATTGCTTTTTTTTTTTCATTTTTATTATTATTACCAATAACTAAATACTGAACAATTTTTTGCTGGAAAAAATAAAGAAATGAAGAAAGCAACAAGGTAAAGAAATGAGGATACCTGCAACTCTAGAAAGAGGCGCCAGATTTTTGTAAGTATGCAAGAGAGAGGGGTGTTTTGGTGAAGGTAAATGTGGGTTAAAAAAAGTGATATGGGAATAGACACTATGGATACACTTAATTTAAGAGCAGAAGAAAGCTATTCTTGTTTGCAATCCATTTTTTTTTTATAAATTTAGAAGATAGAAGTCTAGATATCTTCTTCCTCATGAAAGAGCTAGAACCAAAAGCTTGTTCAGATATTAGCTAACAAGCTACTGAATTCTGTGTTAGTATTTGGTTATTCAGGAACATGTATGAGGATACTGCTATGATGTCACACATTTATCTATTTTCTATGATAGTCCTAACTAGTTATCTGTGCACTATCACCAGGATCATTTTGTTTCAGGTAGTTAAAAATAAAAGGCTCTAGGACAACTGACCTCATGCAAGATGCTTTGTCTATGCAGTGGTGACTGAAACTTCCAGAATTTTAAAAACTGTTAACAAACAGTCAGATGATAAGGTAATCATTTGACTTCCATTTAACTCATTAAATTGACCACCACAGGGTGAGAAGAGACATTAACTACTCATTTGATAGATAGATAGATAGATAGATAGATAGTTATAAAATGATATTTGGTGTCCCAAAAGCTAGGATCACCTACAGATGTCCACTGCAGACATCACTGAAGCAATTTTGTGGATGCTTAATTCAGTAAATTCCAAGCTTTTTATTTGGATGTTTTTGGTTTCAGCAATGAGAGCTGACAAACCTTTCCTGTACCTATGGGTAAAAAGTTGCTCAAAACATATACAATCTATAAATATGTAGTCTATAGATAGGTTTTAAGCAGCTTTACTCATAGCTGCAGCAGAGGTTTTTCCTTCCTCCTCTACCTGCAGACCAGCAACAGCTTCACTTGTCTGTCCACAAAACCTCATACAAAAATATGGATGCATGAACTGCCCAAGAGGTGTCCAAGGGCCTCCTGTTTCCTGAACTTCCCTGTACACAGGACCAAAGCAAAACCTATGGCAAGTTGCCATAGCTTATTCACTGCCTACGTATAGAAATACTCCACGGCCCATGTGTGCACCCTGTGATGGACTGTGCATTGATTTCACAGTAAGTTTGAAGCTGTACATGAATATGTGGCTAATTACTTATAAACAGCAGTTATTTGTCCAAAACTGCCAGACATCTAACAAAAGAAACAGTCATTTGTCTGGAACACCAAGGGACCCAGCAGTCCAGTGAGGACCTCTGGATATCCCGAACAGACCAATTCCCTCTGCCCTCTCTGCCCCTGTGACAAAGTTTTGTCATATTACATCAAAGCAATCCATGGAAGCTACGATTGTTTCCTTTTAGTAGGAACATTAAAATTTAAAAAGATGCTTTTCTTTTTCTTCCCAATCCACATCAAAGGGAGTTGTGCCAAGAGCACACAACTGCCATGAGGCAACTTCTGGTAAGAAGAAGATTTAAACCCATTACATTTTAATGTTACATTGTAAGTTCTTTTTTAAGTTAATTTAATTTCTCTGGGAAGAGAAGAGTCTCACCTTGTTATAATTCCTAGCACAATAAGCTTTAGCTCTTGGATCCCTGCATAATGGCAGTGAGAGGTTTTTCAGACTAAACAGTTTGGACCAAAGAGGTGCAAAACCTTTGATCAATGGTTGAAGAACCCACTTGTTCAATCAGGTACTAACTTGTTAGTTAGTTATGTAGCCATGTAAACTAAAGTTTACATAAACTTTAAGATTAAAGTTTTAAGATTAAAGCACAGTATGTTTCAGAAGCACCTGATCTGATATTTACATGTTTTATGCTGCTAGAACTCTAAAGGAAAAATGGTTTTCTCTAAAAATTAAATGTTAAATGCATAATATATATATATATTACTAGAAGAATTATGACAATATACTCTTCCCCATCACACAAAAAATTATAATTAGAAGGCAGTCATTTCTAATCACAGCACTGAATTAAACATTGTTTGTGCATGTTTTTTCACTGTTATAGTCACACTTCATAAGCAACAAAAGTTCCGTGTTGCCAGACTCAAGAAGTTAAGACAAACACACACATCCATCCACACACTATACACCTTAATTCTCCCTATTCTACTTCCTTTAAAACTTTTTTCCACTTTCTCACACAGATCCCCTGTAATTTTTCACTGTTATCTATACCACACTAGCATGAACACTTGTTTGCCTGCATCTAAGCCAGCTTTTCTTTTGGTTATTCTTTTTTTCCTATACTGAACTATCAAGACTGCAATACTGACTACAATAACCTAGTCTTCACTATAGACTTAGAGGTGTATATAAACAGAATAGATATTTTTATGCCTGATGTTTATCAGAGCTCTGAGAGCAGACAGGAGCTATCAGCAGTCATCATCTTGCCCTTCATCGGGGAACGGGGCCGTGTCTTTTTCTTGTGTCACTCACATGGTAAGAAGAAAGCCTGGCTGTCACTCTCCAGCCCTGCGCCTTTGCAGAAAAGCAGACAGAGGTTGCACAAAACCCACATATCACTGAAAGAATAAACCCTATACTTGTCAAAAGTTATTCTCCTAGACAGTATAAACAGGAGGAACTTCAGAGGACATGATTAAGACTTCCCGACACTAGTACATGAACTCATGGAGCAAATACTTAAAGGGCATCTGGGGGGGTCACACCAGCCCTCATTTCTGAGGCTCAAGGAGAGCAATGTCTTCCCTTTGCTTACCTTTCGAAACCTTGGAAAAAGCCCCCAATAGCATTTCTCACAAAGCCACAGAGGGACATACCAGTTCTCTTAAACTCTACCTGTTCTTCTGTAAAGAGCAGATTCGTTTCTGAGGGGTAGTGGATCCTGAATCAGGCTTCCAGATAGTTCTGGTTGACAGAATAAACTAAAGAGCTGTAAAAAATGGAACGCTGCCTCCCCGCTCTCCTGAAGGAATGCAGATGTACTTCCCTTGCAAGTCTCTATTACAGACATACAAGAGAGAACTGTAATGAAAACAGAACTTTTTTGGGAAAAAAAAAACAGTCTAAATATGTGGTAGCTTCTTTAGTGTCTTCTTCATGTTGAAACGTATCCTTTGGAGATGATTTGCAAAAGTGTTCAGGCTTGAAGGGAGGTTTTTGAAAAGACAGATATGAAGTCTCATTAGATGCTTAAGAGAGCTCAGTAAAGACTCTACTTGGATATTTAAGTTCCTAATTAAAGATTAACCTTTTGTCCTTGTTTCTAGGACAAACAAGTGAATAAAACTCAGAGAAAGTTGAGGAAGATTAATACTGCTGGTTAGGAAATGGACATTCCTACTTCTGTCTCCAGGTGCATCTCTTCTGCATCTTCTCTGTTTTCTTCTTCTTGACAGAGGAGCAAGTACAAGATCAGAGTGAGAAGCCATGTGTGTAACAAGCAGCATTCCATTAAGACATTTGCTAGACTGTAAAGAACCAGTAAATAAAATAAAGAACAAAAAATCAAAAACCACAATTGTTTCTGCAAGCACTTCGTACATCCATGCGGCATCTATGGCACTTAATTCACAGAGATATTTATATGTTATTTGCTTTTAGTGTGCTAGGATTAAGAATCAAGTATGTGCCAATGATGTTTCCTACAAACTAAATCATTTCTCTATATAAATGCTAAATACTCAAGTGTAAGAAACAACTTACCACACAGGAAGGGCACTATCTACCAGGTCAGACCAAAAGTCCATCTAATCCCGCAATTCAGCTTCAGTAGAAGTCAGTAGAAGAGGCTGTGTAAGGAAATCATGTCAGCTTGGCAAGTGTCTCTCGCCCTAGCGCTTCACTCTGCACAAGCTCCTGTTGTTCTGAGGATGCAAAACAAGACTGGGCTCCTATTTTTGCTCTCCTTTAGGAAATGCAAACTGTATTAGCAGTGTTCAAAGAAGATCAAGTTGAAGAGGCTGACATCACTAATCAAAGCTTACTAGGAAGCCTTTGCCCTATCAAAAAAAAAGTGACACATTTAGCAAAAGAAGTGACATAGTTAGCAATATTTTATTCCAATTTGCCATCAAAGGCTTGGGGAACTGGAGAAATGAGAGATTCCCTACACAACATTCCTGCTTCTGCTACCAAGCAGCAAGAAAAACTGTGGCCAGGAGTGAGAAAGGGAGGAAAAGAGGGGGAAAGTGGAGAGTTGTGGGACCTTCCATCTTATGATCCTATCCTATGAAGCATGGAGCTCTTTCAAGAAAAGCCTGAGAGCAGCTGCTTTCTGAGATAAATGCCTGAGTGTTGATGAGCAGAGAGGACAAGTCTTCCTTCTCCAGGCACTACGCTTCTCTACTTGCCTCCCTCAACGATCCTTCCCTTTGCATTGCCTCCCCCTTCTCCAGGCCAACCTTCTACCTTAAGCGAGCTGTGAGATCCAAGCAAGCCAGCTCAGCTCTTCCACTGAGGCACGAAGGGCAGGGGGGCCTGCGACCCTCAGCGTTCATGCAGGGCCCTTCCACCGGCTCCAAGAGGGTATTAGCTGTATCTGAAATGTCACTGAAAGCTCTTGCTATTACAGGGGGGAAAGCTGCCAAGTTAAAAATAGAAGCTGCCGTTCTGCTTACAGCTGTGCGATGCATCTCACTGATGGGCTGCCTTTTATCTCTTTTATATTTTATTGAAAAGGATGGATCCCTTAAAAAAAAAAACACAATTGTAAAATGTTACCTATTTCAGAGCACCTAAACCTGCAGTGCTGGCCGAGGACAGCATTTAAAAGCAACCAAGTATATTGCAAGCCGTGTGCTCATCCCTAATAGCTCGGCAGAGAGCACCGTGATGAATCTGCCGCCGCTTTTCCTGAGCGTGGCAGAAAAAGGGATGGCTGGAAAGCTACAGAGGTCCCTCCAACAGCTGTTCCTCACAGTTGCTCAGCCACTAAACCGGGACTGCTCTGCTAGAGTTTGCTGCTCTCAGAGCATCAGGTTTCCTCTATGTAATAGAGGTCTATATGTATGTGGTGTAATCAAGTAAGTGCCACCCACGCATCTCTAATATCAGCTGCTCCCTAGTAAGAGATAAGGACTTGAGGAGAGCCTCCAAAATCACACATCACTTTGCTGCTTGGCATTAATATGCACGGGCTATATATTATTAGAAATATCTGAAAGACAAAACATCACTAAGATGGAAAATAGGTTCAACACACTTGAGCTTTGCCTATTGTAACATGTGCCTTCTGAGAGAAAAGAGACGGTTTTACAAATTGCATTTACACAGTATTTAATTTTTCAGAATGCAAGAGCCAAGTACACTCTTTCAACACCCACGTAACCGAGGAACAACTACTTCCTAGGCACTTGCCATTCACTTCATTTGCAAAGGGTCAATTAAGAATATTCATGCATGCGTAGGAAAGACTTCAAAGTCCCTGCACGCTGCTGAGCTGCAGCACCTGGTCATCTCTCCATGTGCAAAGAGTAACCAGCTCGAGGGCTCCTTACTGGTACGTGAGGCTGTCATGGTCCATTTCTGAGATCAAAGGACAACTCACAGGGGACCGCGGTACCTCCAGACACATCCAGCGTGCACTGATCTCCCAGCAGGTCACACACATACAGCGCGCTGTCTTTAATGGTGTGCCGGTCGCTGATGCACATATGTAACACTTGTTAGCACTAATGAGAGCACCGAGAAGCTCTGGAGAACAAAGGGAGAGCGGCGCCGCAAGGGACACGCGCTCACTCCCCGCGAGAGCAACTTGAGCTCCCTGAACTGCAACACCAAAAACCCTGGAAAGAAGATGAAACATCCACGCACTCCTGTTGGAGCGCAGCCATCTTGCAGCCTGCCTTACATAGATCCTAATAACAGCTTCTGAAAAGGCTTCAAAGAGGCTACAGTGTACTTATTAATTAGCTATTTGTTCAAGATAGACTGGAGTTCCTTTGAAATTCAACCATGTGATAAAGGGACTAGCACAGTCTGTCTGAGGTGCTAAGTAAACAATGTACGTATGGTGCTCTGGATCTTCACTTCATATGGATTTCTTTTAGCAGAGCAGTATCTTCTCTCAGAATATGTTCTCTTAGGGTAGGATCTGACCCAGGATTCCACATAGGACCAGGTTAAACACAGCAAAGTCCAGATTATTTCACTTAAACACAAAATAACACAAAATAAAACCTTGTCAAACCCATCTGTTACATTGGGAGTCACTGCAATGAGAGGAAAAATACAAATGCAGCAGCCATAAGAGTGGGCCTGTATAGGATAGTTTACCGCTTTTGACACTGTCTCATCTTGAAATTGATCTTCCATTTATGTCTAAAAACTATGTGGTCCAAGAAAACATTACCTACACACCTCAAAATTTCTGTTTTGTCAGAGGATTAAGATCCATTGATCTCCGAAGGCTGCTTGTTTTAGAGATGAAAGAGATATTCCAGATGGTATCACAAACCGGAGAGCAGCCCATGAAAGTGATTTACTGCTCTGAGCTGAACATAGCACTGCCAGATCTCCAAGTTCATGAGACTACGATGAGCTGGAGGAGAAAAGAATTAAAATACTTTACCTCATCCTAGGCAATTTCTCTTACCCAGACACATTTAGCATCTATCTCCTCATTACATTCATCACGCTGTGCTCGAGCAGCTTCTAGAATCACTTGTGATTACCCAAACACGCATCTTGTAGCCTTGCAGGCGGCCGCTCCGGGCTCCTCCTCTCCACTCTGCAGTTTTTATGAATGACTTGCAATCACAGACAGGGGACGGCTGCCAACTGCCCACTCAGCCCTCTCTCCTCTTCCCTGCACGTACATAGGAGGCAGGCAAACAAGCGCCATGCCTGCAAATGAGCCTCCAGCACCCTTCACAATGTGTGGCATTCAGCTCGCAAAACGGGAACTAAATGTTCTTCCGGATACTTGGAGTATAGAAATTAAACATTAAAAGCTTATGCAACGTTTTTCTCTCTTTTTTTTTTTTTAACCAAATAACTTTTCAGGCATTTAATCAAAGTGGAATTGTCTTTTTCTGAATGCTTCATTGCTTTAGCCACAGAAAGGAAAACTAGAATTAAAGAACCCTCACCTGCTTCCAGCAAACTGAGACCCATCTGGGGCCAAAATAAGAAATGTCAGTTGTTTTATAATACTATATTGGTAATGCTTTAACATGAACGATGCTTTCTATCCAAAACTCACAGTTACTTTTATACCACTAATTTCTAATTTCATTGATACGTGCAAACAATCAGTACAATTTTGCTCATTTATTACATTGAGAATGCCCTATAAAGATTGTAAAGTGCTGTAACAGTTAACACCATAGGGAAATCAATATAAATCTGTGGCTGTAAGCGGGGGGAAAAAAAATCCACATAGGGGAAACATTTATATTACAGATTAGTCACTAAGGCCGAATGTGAATCAGAATGTAGCTTATTGTATGCTCAGACATTACCCTGTTTACAACAGAAAATAAAGGCCATGTTAGAGCAAAACAAGCTCCGTTGCACCCGGTGCAGTTGAAGATGCATTTGTAGTAGTAGTACTGCAGACCAGTACTGCCATTGCAAGCAACAAATCTAAGGCTGTGTAATGAGTTTGCAGGGTTTGAGGGCTGGGTTTGGCCAGCCGTCATCTGAATGTAGGGAGGAAGGGGCCAAGTTCTTCTCAGTGGCCAGTGACAGGACAAGGGGCAGTGGGTACAAGCTGCAACACAGGCGGTTTCATCTCCATGTGAGGAGGAACTTCCTCCCTGTGAGGGTGCCAGAGCCCTGGCACAGGCTGCCCAGGGAGGCTGTGGAGTCTCCTTCTCTGGAGATCTTCCAAACCCGCCTGGATGTCGCCCTGTGCCCCGTGCTCTGGGTGTCCCTGCTGGAGCAGGGGGCTGGACTAGGTGATCTCTAGAGGTCCCTTCCAGCCTCAACCATTCTGTGATTCTGTGACCTGTCTACAGCTGTGTTTCCCTTACTTGGGCTGTAATAGCAACTTCTCCAACTGACCAGGTGACACTATCACAGAATCTGAATGATTTGGGGAGAAACAAATCAGAGAATTGCAGACACACAGAATGGTTGAGGTTAGCAGGAACCTCTGGAGATCATCTAGTCCAGCCTCCCTGCTCAAGCAGCGTCATTTTTGTTCATCTTTGTATGGTAACCAGCATGGTTTTGCACTTAACTAAGGTGCAGCATAGAGGACAACAGAGTCCAATAGTACAATACCTGAAGTACAATGACTACCAAAAAATACAATACCAAACAGTACAATAACTGAAATCTTGAGAAGTGGCCACACGGCAGCGCAGAAGAGCACAGCAAGAGATGGGGCACAGGCTTGGCAGTGGGGACTGTGTGTTCATAAACAACTCAGCATTGGTCAGTTAAAGAAATGGAGGCCTGCAGCTGCACAAAACTGATTTTAGGGGTAGCAAAGGAAGAGTGTCTAACAGAACTAAAAGGCACTGTATTTAGTAAATTCAAATATAACACAGAACTGAAGACCAATGAAGATAGAGCAAGGTCTAAAAGGTTGTTAGCAAACAAACAAAAAAGGGAACCTGAGTCAAAGAAGGAGCCATCATCATCATATTCCTCCTGACCAAGGAGCTCAGATAATGAACAAGGAAAGGTAAAAAGTGAGAAGATTTATTTCTTAACAATCCTGCTACAGAACCCAGAGAAGTCAGTACAGACCCAAATCTTCCTGAAGAAAAATGTAAGTATATTTTGGCCCACTCTTAAGGATCTTCAACATTTTGAAGTTACATTCTAAGAAACCGAATGCTTACAGAGGATATTAAACAGACAGGCTGAAAACAAGTTATAGCCAATTAGGTGAATATTTTGTGCTAGCAAAAAAGATGTGAAATAAAATGTCTCAAAAAAAAAAAGGTATTATTTGGCATTAACTGATAAAAAATACAGAGCTCTTCCATAGAATTCACAGAATCACAGAATCTAGCAAGTTTTAGCAAGAATTTAGCAAGCCTTTTATTTCAGGCTATCCAGAGAAAACTCCGGGATGGGGAAAGAACAAAGTTAAACTGCTTCCAAACAGCAGATTCAAAAAATACAGCTCCTGGAATTCCTTCACTGAGCATTACTAAAACAGGAAAAAAAATAGGGAGGTCTGAGGACAGAACGGCACAAAACTCTGTCAGAAGAGACAGCATGACAGTGTGAATGCTTGTGCAGCCTTGGAGTTCAGATTCAGCTAAAACCAAGAGAAACAGTGACTGGCAGGAGCCGAGCACAATATGTTATCATCATATTGTTAGCATCATATGTCATCATACAAGCCATAGCTTTGAATATATGTAAAATAACAAAACAAGATACTTTGAGTAGCTTGATACTGAAGCCTAACTAGTCTATGGAAGCCTGTGAATTAGGCCTATGGATTGGCCTAATTCAAAACAAGATTCAAGAACTGAGTAAAAATGCAGTATAACACAAGAGAAATTTATGCACTGTTTCAGCACAATTGCTACTAAATGATCACAAATAACTGAGGTAAAAATTGAAAAAAAAATAAAGGGACTTTATCAGTACCTTTACAATATCAGCAAGTTACATTTGAAGTCATTTCATGCACTAATATGCACTCTTAATTTAAACCGGTGTTCATAACTAGACAGCAGCACAATATACAGGATGTAAATCCCATTTTCAGCGCATTTTCCCAATTGCATTGTGCTAAATGAAACGCAAATTCATGTTCTCTTCATCTCAGCATATGAATTTTGCAAGTCCAAAATAAAATGCACAGTGTGACAAGGTGACAGAAGTGATTCTAAAATTTTTGTCTTAATCTCAACTTCAGCGGAAACATGAATCATCGCAAAATGGATCAGGAGGTTTAAGTGAACTCTTCCTCACACGCCATAGCCTAAAGGAAACAATTTTCTTTTCTCCTATTCCCAGTAAACATTGATATGCATAGCAAGTGTAAAGAGGTGCTAGATAGAGGAACTGATACTGAATGATGAATTTAGCCTTTTCTTTACATCCTGAGAAACTGTACTAAACAAATAGAGGCGTTTTAGCAGCAAAAGACCAAAAAAAAAAGCCTCCTTGCAAAACAAATGAAAATACAGCAACAAAAACTTCACATTCCATTTAGGGAAGATTGAATGGGTATCAGTGAGGAAGGCCTGAAGATGAGCCATCCATCCCCAATCAGCTGTTTTCCTTCTCCAACAGCAAGAGCTAGTCCTTATTAGATAACTGCCTCTTACTACAAACTTTTCCTTGCTTATTTATATGACCATAACTCCTGCAAAGCTGCTATGGCTAAAAGTGCTGACACCTCAGTAGAAGTTTTCTCACCACGTAGCAGCTCGCTGCCCTTTTCATCCCCCTGCACTGCCATCCACTTGCAGGCATTTATGGCCCCAAGCACATGGGTGCTGCTTGTGAGCACGGCTCGGCTTCACTGCCTGGTTTCTAGGCCACATACCCAAGGGAGATGATCAACCACTACGAGGCTAGTGAAGTAAGAGTTTCATAACGTGATAGCTGCAACCTTTTTGGCTTCTGCCACAACAAAAACTTACAAAACACTCAACATGAGAACACCATGACTGAGGTTTGCAGCTCTCATGGTCTTCCTTCGGCTTGAGGCGAGTCTACAGATCTCCAGCTGACACACATAGGCTTGACACAGGTACAAACAGCCAAGGCTGCTATCTGCAACAGCTGATGTGTCCCTAAATTTGTTTGCCTTTACCCAGCTGTGGCCCTGGATATTCTGTATTTTCAGTAGTCAATACGATGGCTTAATATGCGCACACTACTGCTATTCATAGCATGAAGATCTCAGTAATCCCACTTTTTCTTTTGATCTATTGTTTGTAGCTATTCTACTGTTGACAGGATTGGGCTGAGAGCACGCTTTGAAAGCAGTTCTAACTGAGACACAACCCAAAAAACACGTATCACGGCAAGATCTGAAACACCATCAGTTTCATCATTTTAAAAGGGAAAAAAACTACTTAAAATTCTTACGTCAGACCGTGACTGAACAGTACGAACCATTCTATCACATCCATTAAAACAACTTCTGTTACATGGCTATGAGGAAAGCCAACATGTTGGGCATCACAACATCTCAAACAGGCAGCTATGTTCACATAACACCAAATCAGCCCTTCCTTCAATTATTCTTGATTACAATTATGCTGCCCAGTCAGAAATAGCCAAGACCATTTAGCCTTCAGTCCGAAGCATTTACTGTTGAAGTATTTGCAAACTGTCAAATACCAATGTTATGTCTGTCTAGACACCTTTACTATATGCTCTCACTTTAATATATGTGTAATAATTCAGCTATTGGAAGCTTTGACTCCAAACTGGACAGCTACATTGGTATCAGACACACTGGTAGCAGTCATAGAGGAACCCACAACTCACAATATATTTCAAACGAGGATTGTTTTTTTAAAATATACCTAGCTGACCAGACTCCCTCATCCAAGATATTTTATTTTTGTGTGTTTTTTGTGTTTTTCATTTCTCAACATTATTTCAATATAAAACCCAAATAACAAAATAACTAAAGCAGCTCTTCTGTGCAGTACTGCAATGCAATAAAGACACATTTTTCACTGCTCTTAAGGGATGACAAGAGGCCTCCATCTGCAGGCGCAGAACTTAAGGTGTGTGACAAGAAACACCCCTATAAAATGAACAGGCGTGAGTGTGTTACATCTACACAGGTCAGAGGTAAACTCCTGAGAACATGATGGCAAACAGGTATGATTCTGGCTAAGGATGCAGGTCAAAACCTGCTCTCAGGCACCTTCAGGCAGAGCACGAAGTGTTAAGAGCAGGGCAGACACGGTCGCTACAGACACACAGGAATACCAGAGCTTAAGTGCTGCACAATGTCACACTTGCACTGTGCAGCAGTAGGGAGAAATGTTCTACTAGCTCCAGCAGGGCCTAGGGAACATATTGCAGATTGGGTGGAAGAGAAATGACGCTTAAAGGAAAAGAAAGTGGGTCTTAAGCACTCAGATCCTTCATCTCCCAGCATGTGCAGAAAACAGCAAAACAATTTCCACAGATCATATTCTTGTGCCTGATTAATTGGGAGCCAGGGAGGCAGGAAACAAAAATATCACCCCTACGTATTCCTCATACTGGTTCTAGGAAAAGTCATTAGCAGGAGCATTTTAACTACATTCAGCTCTAAATAATAACATAATTCTCTAACTCTAAAAATAATTACATAGAAAAGGAGTGTATGCAGAGAGCTCCTTAAGATATTATTTGGTAGTTTGTGAACGTGTCAGCACCCTCAACTCATTGCTTGGTGTCAACCCAGTTGTCCTTATTCCTGGACCAAGGGCTTTTCCAAGAAATACACCACACTCCCCAGCTCTTCAGCTTGTTACTGACCTCTCCTGAGGCTGCTTCCTGATCCACAGACCGTTATCTCTGTCCCTTAGTTTATCAGCACACACAGCTTGGTTCATGGGGCTACACTTTGTCACTTGACAACTTAACTTCACAGACTCACAGAATGGTTAAGGTTGGAAGGGACCTCTAGAGATCATCTAGTCCAATTTCAGCTAGTTAATGTCGCTTACTCAGACAAGGGGTCTAAAAGACTGGGGCCTTGCTCAGATGTGACTGACCCACGCGGAGCGCTGGCTCCAGTTCTGGGCTCCCCAGTGCAAGGGGACATGCACACACTGGTACAAGCCAGCGAAAGGCCTCAAAGATGGCAAAGGGACAGGGCCACCTCTCAGGAGAAGAGAGGCAGAGAGAGCTGGGGCTGTTTAGCCTGAAGAAGGCTCAGGGGGATTTTGTCAGTGCCTATAAAAATCTTAGGAGAGGGCATGAAGACAAAGCCAGACTCATCTCAGTGGGGCCTGGGGACAGAACAAAAGGCAACGGGCACAAAGTGAAATACAGAGATTCCATTTAAACATAAGAAAAACATTTGTACTGTGAGGATGATCAGACACTGGGACAGACTGTCCAAAAATGTTGTGATAGATATGTGGCTGTAAAGGACCTGAGCAGCCTGCTCCCACTGACCCTGTCTGACCAACAGGGTTGGGCTCCACGATCTTCAGAGGTGCCTTCCAACCTCAGTGTGTGACCCCATATTCACCACGATGCCTGGTAGGCAGATGGTCCATGATTCTTTGCATTGCACTAAGATTCTTCTTATCGTTATGTACCTGCTTTATTACTGCCTATGGAATTGCTCAGAATTACAGTGGTACAAAATCCAGTAAGTTAAATCAAAAATGTCTTCACTCAAGAAAGTTGTTCCAGAAGCTGCCATCATTCCATGAGAGTAGCTTCACGCGGTGCAGAAAATTCATGTTTCCCTATTTCTCTTCAGCAGAGAGTCTCCAAGTGCTGCTGTTCACTGGGGACAACACGACCAGCAAACATCCCCTCCGCAGTTCCCTCCCCACTTGGCAATGCACTCGCTGCAATGGTTATTGTAGCCTCTCCACTCCATTCCTGTAGCCTGGAAGGGAAGGGGTCACTTCCCTCAGGACACACTGAGGTCCAACGGAATTGCAAACTTAATCCTACACCACCTGAAAAGTTACCCAGAAAGCGAGCTGAAAGCACCATCCCTTTGAAGAGAAAGGAGGTGGTGTGGTCAGGGCTGAAATTATGGCAGTACCTGAGTAAACTCTACAGGGAGATGTCCAGTTGAACAGCCTTTCTCTGGAACACAGTGAGTGCTCAATCGTGGCTTTAGCTAGGCTAGGACTTAGCTAAACATTTCCGAAAAAAGGAAATAAATCTAGGTTTCTATAGGACTGACAGGCTCTCAGTCTGTCAAAAATGCCACTGTCTCCCTGGCCACCAACTGCATCCAGTTGGTGGGAGGAGGCGGAAACATTTATGGTTTTCAGTATCATTGTGACAAATTGTCAAAGGTAGAACCAACTTAGGCTTTGAAAGCCATCTGATAAACAAAAAAGGCTAACAACTTCCTTTTGATGGAATCCAAATTTAGCTTTAATAATTAGAATTTTTATAAAAAGGAGATTGTCTTCCAAAGCACACGCTGGCACTGGTTCATCTTGTCAAATTTGACAGCATGAAATCAGAGTACAAATGACAAGATTCTGCAGCTGTTAAATACTGTCAAATACGCTGTAGAAGTTTTATTCTTATAAATTCATTAATATAAGACCATGTTTTTGCAAAGAACTGCTTCTCCTCCCCCACATACCATTTGGGCAGAAATGGTTCTAAAAAAAGCCTCCACTCTGTTAAGTTTGCTTGATATGTTTTAACCCTCAAAAACCCTGCAGCTTCCCAAGCTGTGCCAGAGTCCTACCGACCTGACAAGTGGATTATTTTGGAAACAGCTAGAGGAGTTTGGCAAGTAGCAGTTTTGACAGCTGTTCAGTGTCAGGCATTGTATAAATGCACAAACCACTTCAGTTTAAAGGCAGACGGCCGTGGTTTAGGCAGCTTGTACTGAAGCAACCTTACAACCCATGAATGCAGCTCAGCTGCTGACTGCAGGCTGCTGCTCACAGGGAGCAGCTAGTGAGAAGTTAACATCTTAAACTGCCCCGACTGCATTCATTGGATTTAATGTTTCCAGGCACAAAGGAAAGATATTAGGCAAATCCGTGCAAGTTCCACTTTGTGTGAGGATTCACATCAGAATAAGCCCCATCAAGCTTGGGTAAATTCCTGTAGCTAGACAACCTATTTGACAAGTTTTCAAAACTTGTGAAAATGAAAATCCCAATATACATTTGTAATATACAAATTAGGCATACATCCTTTCAATAACTATACTGTATAGTAGGGTTTTTTATATGAAAGCTGAAAAAAATGAATTCAAAAAAACCCTATGAAGTTAGCTGTACGGTTGCTAAGGAGGACTAAAATCACTCTGTCAATATAGATAAAAATACTTTCAGAAAAATATTTTCTGAAAAAAAACACATTATTAAAATCACATTGAGCTGCTTATTATTTTTTGCTGCATGTTCAATCTGATTCGTTGAGAGCAATGCCCAACAGAAAGCCTCAACAGTCAAGGATGCCATTACACTCAAGGTGATTCTGGTTAACCAGTCCAGTCCAGCTGCTATTTAAACGAGAAAAACTGGTCAGAAACAGTCTGCCCTGCACCCAGGAATGCTTGAGTTGGGCATATACACGTTTTTTTTTTATTATTCATAGTTGTTTATGTTGCTTCTGTTCTTATACAAATGCTGTCTTATATTAAGAGCTATTAATTAAAAGACAGCTCTACAATATTTTTTGGAGCTCCAAATTACTCCAGTCACTGAAACCCCTTCAGCTCTTACCTAGCACTTCCTCATGAGCAGACTTCACAAAGCACTTGGCAAGGAACTCAATACCTTGTCCATCTTACGCAGACAGAACATAGAAGCATAAGGAGATGAAAATGTCTTTTTCAAGATACATCAGTGAGGATTTATCCTGGACTGTAGAGTCTTCTGAATTCCAGAACACAGATCGGTTAGTAGGAGGCACTGGTTATTTTGAGCATTTATTGATAGCTCTTGTTTCTCTTCATTATACCATCACATACAATTTTTTGCAATCTTTGCCAGCTCAGTATCCACAGTCCTGCCTGTTAGGGTGTTGCTCTAAGGTTTTGTGGGTTTTTTTTAGCCATTTTTCTTAAGTTCTTATTGACACAGATTTAGGGACAAGCTCTCTTTCTGCACCGTAGTTCTCTACTGTACAGGAAAAGCATCCAGGAACTGCTTCCAGTCTCTTGGTTTTGAGGAAAACTTGGCTCTGACACCTAACTGCTGCCAAGCAGCTTCATGTTGCACCACTGACACAAGAGGTGGGATTCATCTCGCCTATCTTTATACACCTACAAAAAAAGATATCTCCATCTGATCTACTCACTCAAGGCTCCCTTTATAGTCAGTGAAGAGAAATAGGCACTGCTAAGGCACGACTCATCTATTTCAGGACCTACCTTAGGATGAGATGAATCGCACCCCACAAGTACCCATTCCTCTCCAATGGCAATATAGGGAATCTAGGATGACTAACTCAGATGGAGGTTTTAGATATAGATGCATCAAGCTGATACTTGTTAAGCTGGATCTTATCTGTGGTTTCTGACACGGCACTTGCTAGCAGAGGTTTGGATTGGGCATACATAACATACCCAAAATATTTGCTGGGAAAAACAAACAAAAATCTTACTCAAATAGATATTTATCAGTACTGCAGGTGCTCAGTAGCACCCTTTTCCCCACTGCCTAAACCAAATAAAATCTGCCTTTTTTCCAAGGCAGCATCCAGTGTCTCAGGGCAGCAGCATAAGGCTCCCAAGGTGCCTCCAGTGTATGGGGGTGAGCACAAAAGTGCCAATTAATGGGACTGGAATTGAAATTGAAAATTGGAATTGGAATTGGAATTGGAATTGGAATTGGAATTGGAATTGGAATTGAAAGCTGGCCCAGAAGAGATGCCAAGAGATTGCATGGAACCAAGCACTGACACCCCAAACACGAAGTGTCCTTCTCAACTGCCCAGCAAGTGCCAGGGAAGGGTGTAATCCCATAACTCACTAGGAATTAGGCAAAGAAGCAAAAAAGCTAAGGAAAAGACCTATTTTTTCACTTACTTTATTTGAAGTAGCTCTCACGAGCTACCTGGTACTAGCTCCATAAACATACACTGGGTCCTTCTGACCCCAGCAACTCTTCTGGTTTCTGTGAAAATGAGACATAAATTGCAAATTTATTTTACACCCTCTATTTTTAAATTGAGCATTGCTTCCTATTTTTTCAGGTCAAGCCAAGCCGCCTGCAAGAAACTTGATTCTCCTTAAGCCACTGTAAGATGGACAGGAAAAGGGGGCAAGCGAATAGCAGTGCTCAGGCTACTGGTAGTTTGCCCTTCAGTGCCATTGCATGTAAGCAAGGGTGTAAGAAGTCATTTTGATAGCCAGCAGTTCTTCCCTAGGAAAAAACATTTCTCCTTTTAAAGACCTATACAAGTACATCTTTACTGAAGTGTTTCCATACTAAAAGGCAAATCCTGGATATTGAAGAACCATGCTGTATTTTCCATATATAAAGTATGAAACGCCATTCAGGAAGAAGCATAAATGTGTAAGGCACTGGAATCCATCGCTATTTCATTTTTAATGTGTAGATGGTGTGAGAAAGGGGATATGTAGAATGCTAATACTGTGAACTAAAGTCACTGCCACTGTTGCTATTTGGTTAGATCTGAAAAGAAAAAGGCTGTTTTTCAGTTGGCTGCAATAGAAATCTCATGAGAACAGCTGCTGTCATTTGAGTTCAGGCCAAGATGGTAAAATCTGAGAAAAACAACTGATCTTGTGAATTTCCCACCACTTGCAACTGAAATCTAGAGGCACCGACGTCAGACATCTTAAAACGATGAAGTCGGGATTCAGCGCGGAAACGGAACCTCCCGAAACACTCAGCACCGGCGCTGCCCTCTAACTCTGTCCTCACCTTCACCGTCCTTAAAGCTCCAAGACTTCCACAAGCTCCAAGATACAACGCGGTGGCCAGCAACTGTACATGGCAGGGAAGCTTCCACTCTAAAGAGGCAAAGCTCACCTGAGCAAGACTTAGATTTATCATAGAGCGACTGAAAGAATGAAATTAACTCTTACAAGATACTGGTAAAACCCAGTAAAATAAATTAATACCCTATATACACAGCTTTCCAAAGCTGGCACTGAACCACACATGACAGATGTTAATCATGCCGCTTAAGGCATGACTGGCTGGACACTCTGGTACCATGGGTGGCTTCAGCCTGAGAGGACTCTAATATCAGCCCACTCCTACAGAGGTAACTGAAATGTGTCACTGTTGTAACAATACATGTTATTTGCGTGGACTTACGCAAATAACAAAGACCCTTCTAAAACTAAATACCTAAAAAGCATTAGCCAAGCATTTAGATCACTACTGAGGAGTCATAGGGTAAATTTTATGAGCTAGTATTTGGTGATCCTAAAGAGCAAGGATCATACATGAGATGCATGAAGAATTCCAAATACCGTCTTGAACATAATCCTCTATTTTTGCTCTTTCCAAACTCTCAGCAAAAGATCACAACCTTCTTTGTAAATCTTTTGTTATTACAAATTATTCACATTGTTTGAAATGAAAGTTACATGAAAAACTTTCAAACCTTTGAAAATATTACCTCAATCTGAGTTATGTGAGTGATTAGGATACGTGCCAATGGGTGAATGCAAGTCCCTAAAAGAGGAATCCAGTGCGACTGTTTACATTACATGATTGTGTGAAATATGGTGGTTGTTTCTATGTGGACAGACATACTCTGTCCACAAAAATAATCCTTCAAATAAGGATGCATGGAATGCAATAACAGAATGTGAATAAATAAAAATGAATTTGTTTTTAAATGAGAACAAAAGCACGTAGAAAATGTTTCTCTATATTTTTCTCATTCTCAGGGCGCTCACCAGGTATTCATTGAAGCAGTGAGTTTGAACTACCAGCCCAGGGGAGAATACAACCCCTTTTGCAGTATGTGGCAGGAAAACTGCAGAAGAGTTGTCATTTACACGACCATTCCTTCTTCACCAGGCACACTTCCACATTCTGGACCTATAGATGTTAACACTGCATTTAAGAGTATTAACCTCAAAAGTGAAAAGCAGCCACACGAGTGTCCATTTGGAATACAGGCAATACTGGTGGGAAATATTGTGTCCACATCAAAATTTGCATGATCAGATTTAAAGGACTTCAAGCACTTGCTTGGTTCTAACTTTATACACTTGCAAAAAAAAATGTCAGAAGATCATGATCTGACTGCCACCAGCCAAGTTGAGCTTTACACCATACAGGCAAGATCATGACAGCAGAGTATAACTAAACTTCAATTTTTAAATCATATTGTATCATAATGAAAGCCATCTGACTGTGTCTAAAGGCTAATAATTTCAGACACAGTGGTAGGTAAAACCTTATTTCCTTTCCTTATAGTTAAGTCATTAATATTTCAGCAGTAACTATAGTACATCAGAATAGAATCAATTAATTTGATCAGTCTCCCAATACAGGCTTATAACTTTCCATTATTCTATTAAAAAACAGTATTAATTTCAAGACCAAATTATATGTACTTTTGCTTTACTGCTTTGCTTTATTGCTTTACTATTTTGCTTTTAAATTGCAGAATCCAAAATATCTAGGTATCTAGGATATCCAGGTCCACCATATTAACATATGAAAATATTTTCAAAATCAGTATCAATTCATGAGAATAATTAGGCATGGATTATCATATACGATCACCCTGAAAGAAACATCATCTTCAAGGAGACTCTTTCTAGAGAAAATGTGTGATGTTGAATACATACTTTGGTTTGCTTGTTATCCAAATGTCAAGTAATTTTTGCGTCAGGTAATTTCACATATACGTTTGCAATGGGTGCATATGATAACTAATGAATTAAAGTTGAAATTTGAGAGGTTTAGATCCTGTATAAAATCTGAGAGTGGCTCTCTCTTCAATTACTCAGGTAGCCAAAGCTCCACTGAAATGAGCTAGAGCTTTTGGTAGACGCTGCAAGCAGTACAGCCCATGCAACATGTTTGCCATTGAAATATTCTTTTACTCATTTTAGCACAGTTACAGATGCCTACCACTGGGGAAAAGCCTACAGGAACAATATCCATTTGCTTTTTCTAGGAATGATTAGAAATATTTAAGCGATGCACATAGTTTAATGCAGTAAACTCCATCATAAACAATCAATACTAACTGAATTGTTAATGAATAATATTCACAATGTTTTTATTTAACTCGATGTTCTATAGAAATGCATGCTGAGAATGAATAAATAACAGTGCTTTAAAAATTTTATTGAGAAATAATCTTAAATTCAGTATTATTCATTACCACGTGAACTAAGCTCATAACATCTCTTTTTCTCCTGAGGGCACTGGTATTTTACTCTCTAGAGAGATCTTAAACTCAAAGTCTTTGGTCTGTCATCTTTCAGAATCTCTGCAGAAACTTGATTTCATACCTTGCATCAAAATTCCAAGCCAGGAAAATATTTGTTAATCTAATCATTTATCTTGTTATTGTTGTTAAGAAAGCCCATAAGCTTTTAGAGATTTTATTTTTAATTGGTCTGAAGTATGGGAAAAGCAGGGAGGTTCACTGAAGAATTACGAATTACTAGAAGAGGTACATTTTAACATATATTTAAATTACTTATTTGTAAACAGCCTGGTGGTCACAGTGTTTTCTGTTATTTCAGCATCTAAAATCACGCTGCCTCTGCACAGCACCAAAAGCAAAGGGTGAGATTTCACTGCAGCAATGGCTTCTTGCACCAAGCGCATGTCTGCACATAAAAAACAGCCTGTCGAGCACTGCAAGGGCGGCTGCCCAGGGGAAAATGGAAGCCCTGTCACCTCTGAGTTTGTTCCAGGTTTCAGGATTGCACCCAGAACAACAGCAGCGGCAGCTTCCTGCTGCTTCCTAAAGAGCCTCCTTCCTAAGAGGGCCTCGTGTGCAGCCTCATCCCGCAATGCCCGCAGGGCACCAAAACGAGGAACAGGGCAATGAAAAGTAAACAGGGAAGCAGAGGCAGCTTAAATTCAATATAATTGATTCTGTTTCCTTTAACATTCATTCCCTGTAAGTCACCTAACAGTTTAAAAGTGATAAAACTCAAGCTCACTGACAGCAGCTGGGGCCGGCTATGCATGCGTGACTAGTTACAGGGCTGGTCCACATCGGATGGTGGTTGCCTTGGGTGGGTTAACCCGTAAAGGAAGCTCTCATCAATACAAAGGCACAATAGAGAACTTATACAAAACAGAGCAACTTTAAATATGCATATGTATATACACAACATATATATAATTTTAACACACAAGTAAATGAAGTGGTTTCCAACCACTTAGAAAAGAACTCCCTGGCTATACTGCAGACCCATAAATGCAAACTGTTTACAGGTTAAAATAACATCAAATCTGTCATTTCAGTGTGAGTAAATGTTGGTCTTTAATCCTACCTGAATCACAGATCAAAATGTGTGTCAAAACCTGTTCATTTTGCATGACTATTGGGAAACAAGGTAAGTAAACACTTTTATTTTTGTGTACGTTTCTGTTTTATGTAACTAATGATTCTGGGTGATGGGTTTTCAAACAGAGCCAACCTTGAAAACCCTCTAAGGTTTTTCAAGCCAGTTATCTAACAATTGTCATATTTTGGTGGCCATTTTTAAAATCAAGGACACTGATTGCACTTAATAGGCACCTTTTTTTTTCAGTATGGCTGAAATACTATGAAATCCTGATCAGAACGTGCTGAGGGAAAGCAAGGAAACATTAAAACCAACATTCCTGAACAGGTGTCACAGGTATCACAAAGAGAACTATGGAGAAATTAAACGTACCACCATAAAAACAAACATGCTTCAGAAGAGAATCAACACAGGACTTCAGTGTTGTTTAAAATAATAAATGGCAAACAGCAAATTCAGGTAACAGACATGCAGTGCCATGCAGTAGGTAAATAACAGTAACACTTAACAAGATGAGCAAAGGAAGATTCCTCTGAACACACATCTTCCTTTTAACTTATTTTAAATTCTGAACTGGCACTTTCCAATGCACTGATAGCTGACATGCTTCTGAAAAGAGGCAGAGCTGGTGTAAGGCACTATAGAACTTTTTAACACTGTGCGTCTTCTAATTTTAAGTAAACACTCATTTTGTCCTTACACCTAACTCCCACTTACCAGATTTTCTGTACTGAGAGGTAGGGTGCGACTGGCTGCAGAAATCAGCAAAAACAAAATCTAAGAAACAATTGCCGTTGGTGGAGATGAGCATATTCCCAAATACAGGTTTGCAAAATAAATACAGGAATTTCCTATTTCCTGACCCTTTTTGGCCCTGGGATAAAGCTCCTCCGCTGACCATGCCCTTTAGAAAGCATCCTGCTTTTGAACCCTGCTCCTTTGTCGGGCCCAGAATGCGTGTGTTTTCAGGGAATAGGGACAGCGGGAAGCAAACCAACTCCTCAGCACATTTAGCTCAAGCTGATGTATCTTTTGCTTCTACTCCTGCAGAAAAAATAGTCTTTCCTCTGACCAGGACCCTCTTTCTCTCTTGAAGAGTGGAAGGATTTTGGATACGAAAGACTATCCCCCTCTGTTCCAGGATCTCCAAAGCAAGGAGCTCTTGAGAACAGGAAGACCACAACTGCCTACACCAAATTCCTGACGACAGGTACACTGGGCAAACGTACCCTAGTTTTAGAAGGAGCTACTGAAGGAAGCAAAAGCTTCTCCAAACAGAAGCAAACAAACAAAAAATAAAGCACTTGATATAGCACTAAATGCAAAAGCCCTGGCTAAACTGGAGATGTGGCGTAAGGCTACCAAGAAACCAGCTAAGGAGAGAGCAGGAACATGTACATCTGAGAGGGGCACTACCAGGCCGAAGGGAGATGACTAATTGAGTTTCGCTGAACTCGTATGAGCATTACCTGTATTTATCACTCACCTTAATGGCCTTTGCACAAGAAGCGTAATTGTGATGAAGAACTTGTCTAGCAATAGAAATTCAGGAGGCAAGGTCAATTAAGAGAAAGATGGAACTGTACACAAAGTCAAATGATCTTGAGTAACACAATAAGATTAAATTCAGTAGTACAAAATGTCACATCACGCAGTTACAGATTAATAACATCTGTTAGAAGCTAGGAGTTTGTTACTTGGAAATGATGTGAGGAGAAGGAGAGAAAAGACCAGCCAGGCCCAGTGTGCTAGTTCATCACAGCAAGACTGTCAACTACTAATGCAATCACAGAGTATGGTATATATATATATAGCATATAACATAGTATGTTTATCATAGGGATAGGAGAATTGTGACAGCGTAAAAAGCTTTCATAAACCCTCACCTGTACTAGGAAGAGTTGTAGGCAACCTAGTGAGAGTTTCATGATGTATGCAGCTTAAAATGTTTATTTGATGCACACACACACATATATACCAATTTTATATAGAATAGAAGCAGCCACAGATAGCATACAAAAGATACTGGAACTTCAATATAAGCATTTTGGTGACCCTGTATGTATTCATGTATGTTATCTGTATCTTGGTAAATATATAGGGTAAGTAATGTCTGAGAAAGTCAGACA
>VZSG01000101.1:1414087-1435925 GCA_013398315.1 Nothoprocta pentlandii
AAGAGAAGAGAAGAGAAGAGAAGAGAAGAGAAGAGAAGAGAAGAGAAGAGAAGAGAAGAGAAGAGAAGAGAAGAGAAGAGAAGAGAAGAGAAGAGCTGTTTTCCCCTTCTATGCTGGTATTTCAAGTATTCTTATTCTTTTGTTGTCAGATATACCTGGAGGCATATTACAGAAACATGCTCCACAGCAGTCCTCAGCAGTGACTGAGTTTGCAAGAGTGCGTTTCATTTTCTTCTATGCAAGAAAGATGTGAAAAGAAACTTTCCATAAACTTTTTAAACTGTTTACTTTCCATAAACAGACTTGTTTGAAGTAAAGCCATTGCTCTGAACAACTGAGATGTGTGCTTTAAGAAAAACTTTCAGGTACTCAAAGGACTATATGTAAATGTTGAAGTATGGAAGACATTTATGTGTAGGAACGCATGCATGTGGCAGGCAGAAGTGTATATATGTGTGTTAATTGGATAAAACAAGCTTATATTTGGGAATAAAATAACTTCTTAGACATATGCAACTCCCAAAATATTCAGATCTCTTCTTGGAAAGGTCAGATCATTCAACTCTTCTCGATCCTTTCTGAAGTTCGATTATGGGTTAATGCCACTCATTTTTTGTTAGACCTACCTCCGACAAGAATATCTGATGCTTGCTGTACTTTTTAGTAAATAATTAAGAAAGGCACCGATTCATTCCTCCCTAACTTGAATTTGTATGTGCAAACACAAGCAATCCGATTATAGTTCAAGGAGCCACGGTATGAAGAGGAGTGGGGAGGAAGGTACTCCAGGTTCATCGTTCTTAAGCTGGGAGATGAGAAGTGGCGGCTGTAGCTGATTAGTTCTTCAATCACTTGAGTCATTACTGCATTAAATTAAGATTCCTTGAAGGCATACTGAGTAATTTACCTTCCACAAAATAAAAGAATTAACAAAAGTGCCTGTAAGGAAACCACTGTCTTTTTGCTGGTAGCAATAGCAATACCTTACACTTCCTCAGCAAGGATCTCAAAGCACATTGGGGCTAAAATTGGGATAAAGATGAATCCCTATGTCTGCTCAGCAGGTACCACTTTCATAAATTTCCATCTTCCTCACATGAAAGGCATCTGTTGCCTTTAGAGGCCCAGTCCAAGGGCCCAAAGCGTGCAGGCAGACCAGGCGGGTCAGCACATCTCCAGGCACGGCTGGCTGGGCCTGCGTGGCATTTGGCAGGAACAGCTCTCTAAGCTGGCTGGGCCTGCGTGGCATTTGGCAGGAACAGCCCTCTAACGGGTGCTCCGCAGATGGCAGCACTTGAGACGACACTTTCACACACTCATTATGGTTCTCTCATCCATGGGCATAAAAAAAGCATGTGGATTATCCTGTCCCTTTCCATTTCCTTCAAGAAGTTCCTCTTTCTCTTTTACCCTTAGAGTATACTCTAAGGAGATATAGCTTTTAAAATAATGAAATAAATGAATGAAAACGGCCGTTTCCGTTGCCATAGGCCAGGTTACGGAGCTGCAGAAATGCAAAGGGCTCCTAGAAGCCCCGTTCCCAGGGAGAGGAGAGGAGAACTCCCCGTGTGCTGCAGCTGGGGCTCAGAGCAGCAGGCAGAGGCTTTAACTTTGCACAGGCCTAACTCACGTTTCACGTGTAAGATCCCCTGTGTCAGAGCTGGTGTCCTCGGGACACAGCAGACACGCAGGAGGCCCAGGGTGATGCAGCCACTTCCATGCAGCTGAGGACAGATTTCCGTAGCTCTGTCGGCCACTGCCACTCTGGTTGGGTTGATGTCGATGTCTGAAGCAGAGCAGAACTGCACACGTGCAGGGCTGACCTAAAGGTTCAGTTGCTCCCTCCCCTTTAGCTGCAAGTTTTATTCCGTGCATCACAGCATCCTCACCCAAAGATCTAATTTCACACACATTTCAGAACTGGTTGATGACAACTATGCAGTGGACATCTACAAGGATAAATACACATGCATGCACGTTATATAAAGCACATTTAAACATATCACAGAAAGACTCCACAAATTGCCAGCTAGAGGTGGCCAAGACCCTCATTTGTGATGCATCTGCTTCACAACCTTTTCTTTTTGTGCGATTCAAGGTTGCACTCCCCATGGAAATGCCCTAGCTACCAGGATCCAGGTATTTGGATATATTTTCTCCCTCACTTGATCCAGGTGATATAAAAACATTGAACTATTTACTAACTCAGTGTATTTCAAGATACCTCCATAGCTCACTGGCTAATACTTAGGACCTTGACTGGGCAAATTTCACTCCCTGCCCCAATGAATATTTTTGAACTTGTAGAATGATTTCTTTTCCCCCTCAGAGGGGCAAAGGAGGGAGAGTTTACTAAGAAAAACTAGAAGATGTCATTTTTGGTCACTCAATAACCAAATTGGAGTAATCACTTTTCCACTTTGAGAGCTCTGTCTCCCAAAGCAATGCCAGCACATGCCCAGCAGCATCAACCACAGTGTCTCTTACAGCTTTTTGTCTACAGGGACTAGACACAGCAGGGCAAATTTTCAGAATCATTCCGCTTTTGCTCAGGTACCAAAACTAATTTCCTGATTTTCACAGGATTTGGCCCGTGATAAGCACTGATACTAAGGTCCTGAAAACACAAAGGCACCAGCTGGGAGAGCACAGCCGTTTCCATACGTTATTGCCCTTGCTCGCACTCCACCACAGTGATAGTTTAATCAAAGCTAGGGCAATGGTAAGAAGCAATATTAATATAATCAGCAGGAGACAGATGCATTCAGTACATCAGCATGTCGAATCTCTTGCAGAAACACTGCACCTGCACTGAAGGCACAAGGGAAAAACCTGTAACACCACCCATTTCAAGGGGGCAAGATTCACCGCCAGTCTCCACAGACACTATCATACAAAATGCACCACATTTCTCATATTTATTATGATGTATCACAGGTCAATATCCACCATTCATTCAGATTGGATTTTTCAGAGAAAATAAGTCTAGTTAATAACTTTAGTCCAAAAGAGAATCATTTAAAAACACACCTACACAAGAGCACCCCTTATTAACATGTTGTGTTTCTTTCCTTTCACAACACCAGCTTTCACAAGCTCTTGAGAAATTTCAGTCTCCGCCAATTTTGAAGAAAGTGGAAGATTTAGGATCTCTATACATGTTGCCAAGCACAGAACAGGCTTAGCTATTCTGCTGCTGTCTTCAGCCTTTTCCTGAACCATGAAAAACATAGATGTAGCATAGCTGATACCCCAACGTGGATAAAACTTTGCTGAAAACTCCTCATTTTAAGAGTAGTTGGCATTTAATTGTACATATTTTTAGTCTTTTGTGAATTCCCATAGTTACACTAAGACAGCTGACCACCCACAATGGTTGAGTGGAATCCTTAGGAAAGTTTGCAAAGCTGTGAAAATCTGCTCTTGCTTGGACAAATATATAATAGTACTAAAAATACGTATTTATTGTCAGCTACTCTTGTCAGCTTATACCGGAGCACATATGGATTGCAGAAATGGCTTAAACCATTACGATTTTCAGCATCTAGTGGGGAAAACTGCTTCCTTGCTAGGGAAAGGGATCCTAATGAACCAAGTCTTTCAGGAACGATTCTGCAGAGAATTCTCTCCGACAGCTTCCCTGCTTAATTGATGCCGGTGCCTCACCTGCATGCAGGGAGTGTGGGGTCACTGCTGCTTGCAGCTGAGCATCGAGCAGTGCAGACAGAGGCACGAGCTCTTGCTCGCAGCCAGCAGCCCCAGGGTAGCCCCTTTGCAGCCCCAGTGCAAACTCTTTGCAGTCCCTCTGCAGTCCCTCTGCAACGGGGGCTTCCCTGCTCTGCCTCCCCACTGGGTCCTCACTTACTAGCCATGCAGGAGCAGAACAGCCTCACTGATGGGGTTCATCTCTGTTCCCATTCTTCCTTCACCTGAGAGAGGCTTTGCAGTTTTAAAAGAAAAGTTTTAAAAGTGTTTTTATGAGATCAGAAAACATAATTCCCTTCAAAACAGAAGTTACAAGGTAAACGAAATGTAGCCAGCTGAAATTTAGCTACGGAGATGCTTGTCTTGCTCTCCAGCCCTCCCTAGAGCTTAGGCATGGGGCACAGCTGCCAAAGCAGGAGTATGAGAGGTCATGGAAAAGCTTCAGCTCTTCAGGGCTATCTGGGTTTTTAGAGATCTAACTCTCTGGATCTCAACTCTATTTTCTGGGAAATAGCACTTGGAAATGAATGTGGTCACTTCTGATCATCCCACATGGCACTATGTACAATGGACACTTTAAGGATATCTTTCCAGTCTTTCAAGTCTAATCAGTCAAAGGGAATCTACATACGCATATATGTATTTCTTCATGGAACTGTAGAGCATAATCATTTATTTCCCTCTCTCAACTCTATTCCATCAACCAGGCATTGTTGGGATAAATACCACAAAATCATTAAATGTGACATTACGTATAAATATTAATATATAAATATATTTTTAAAATGAAAAAAAAAAGCTTTATAAAGCATTCAGATGGTGAGTAGATGAAGTTTCTCCCATCACTTTATCCCCTTAACCACATAGTGAGAATGTATTCCTGAAGCAAGCCTCCAGCTCAAACATATCTGCTGCAAGTTGGCAAGTAGAGAGTTCCCCCTTGCTGTGAAGAAATTAGACACTCCTATGGATATTTTGCTTGCCCATCTAGAGGAAAATTGAGTGCTGAATGAGGAAGCAGGTAAGAGTTCTAAACACTAAAATAATATGGTAGATTGTGAGGAGCATTGAAAAGAGTCCACCTAGCACTTCTGAAAATACTGTACTTCTATGTAAATCTTCAACTTAAAATAGCTCAATGAAGAAAAAAAAACAAATCCAGAAAGGAGCTATTATATGAAGAAAAAAACAAATCCAGAAAGGAGCTATTAAAAGGTCCAAAACAGTCTCATTTCCATAAAACTCTTAATCCCCTCACTATCAACATCAGCCATCAACATCAACCACCCTTATCTCTTACCTCTTACGTTTTTAAAAATGTATTCAAACAGTAATGGAACAAATGACTAGAAGATCACCAAATCCCTTTTCCTGCTCCCAGGACGAATATCCAGCCACCAACCTAGGCTGTGTCACTCACTGGAGGAAGGCCCCTGTGTTAAGCTGCTTGGGACTATATGTAAAAAGACAAACTTGCACCTCTGCATGCACTTACAGGAAAGTTATGTACCATATACCATTATATACCATCATACACCATCCAGCACCATCCCAGGCTAAGAGATCATTCATTACAATCACAAAAATTCTTCCCCAAACCGTGCCCAAGAACCCCTTCCAAAACACGATGGGGTTGAGTGCTCCCTGGAAGTCATCTGAGGAGCTCAAGTTTTTCATCTCCAGGTGCAAGAGACCATTGTGGATTGTGTTTATGTAAGAGACTATTGTGGATTGTGTTCTGCCTCGACATTGTTGCCATATAGTTTCCTCCTGTCTCTGGGAAGACTGAGATATGCCAGGTGTCTTATCTTCATACAATTAACAACTTCTTGGCCTTGGCATCCTGTCTGTGGGAAGACTGGGATACCAGCTCAAGGTTTGTTATCTCTACACAGTTTACAACTTCATGGATTAGCCCAAGACCCCAACAATGCTCAGCAGAGCCTGACGAGCGGCGCTGGCAACTGAGCAGGGGGGGAAGAGGAGCACCAAAGCAAAAAACTTCAAGAAAGTGGGTGGACTCTTCAAGAACTGGGACAATAAAAGGACTACGTTTTACCCCCCAATGGGGGGAGATGTGTGCTGAGAAGCTCTTTTTCCTTCTTCTCAACTCTCTTCCAAGAAAATCATCACCTGCACCGAGGCAGAGACAACGAAACGTAACTTGACTGGTGGTGGTGGTAACTAATCTTGCTGCATCTCTCCTGTTTGCTCGCTTATCTTTCTTCTCCTTTTTGTTTTCTTTTTTTTTTCCCTTCTTCTTCTCTCTGTCCTATTGCTATTATGAAAATAGAGTTTATAAGGTTGTATGGCATTTGACCTCGTTTGTGTCTTAATCTCGCTCTTGGGATCATATTGAAACCTCCCCTGACAGTGGATTGGGACACCAGGATGAAACAGTTTGTGACAAACTGCTCTTTTTGTCAAAACAGCATCAGTACAAAAATCAAGCATATTCCCAGCAGAGTGGAACTTACTGTAAATTTGCTTGTCAGCAACATGACCTCCCTCCTGAGATTAAATGGGAATATAAATGCAGAAAGTCCCTTAATACCTGCAGAACACATATCGTGTATAAAATAATCATGTGGTGGGGAAAAAAAGCATTTCTGCTGCAGTCAATTATTAAAATATTGACGGCATATTACTTTTCAGCGTACCTGTAGCATCTAAAATGGCCACTAAATTTTCCAGTAGTTTCCCATACGTCACGGGAAATTGGCACTGCTACGCTTGGAAAGAAACCCACATTTGGGGGTTGCTTTATTTCAGCTTTATTATACACTAACACAACATTTATGGAATCTCCTAGAAAGCAGTGAAGCTTTTTGTTCTAATAACTTGAGCTCTACATTAGCAAGAATATGACTTAAAAATAATTTTACATCAAGGAACAAGACTCGGAGGAAAAAAATACCAAAAAAAAAAATTCCTTTGAAGAACTATTTTAGATTTCTATTATAAGCACAGTGGAAATTTTTTCATATTAAATGTCTCATGAAGGAGTGTGGCTATGGTTTCAAGCTTTCAATGAACTAAAACAGTTGAGAAAATTAACAGAAAATATAAATAGGATTTTAAAATGTCTTTTGTTAAACTTGGAGCTGCATTTATTCTTACTGTTATCTGCAGATCCTACTTTGGTTAAAAAGACATTAAAATCAATTCCCTTCTATATATTGATTACACTCGTTTATAGAAAAGTCTGACAGAAGAGTCTGGAGTAACACCCTTCAACATCTTTCAAAAAATGTTCCACATTTTTTGCATGACATTTAATTTTTAAAAATACCTGTGCTTGGAAAGAGAGGACTTTTGAAGGGGAGACTGAAATAAAGGGCTTCCATATCAGAAGAACCGTATCAGCTGTGCTCTGGTTTATTAGTAGTATGGATTGCTCTAAACTGTTGGCAAACTTTATTTCAGTCTTATTTGCACATGTGCTTCAAGACCTTCAATACATGCCAGCTATGGGATTTCTCATCTTTTTTTTTTTTTCCATTAAGTTTAGTAGTACACAAGTTTATCAGAAAACAGCAAACAGAAAATGCTGCCCAACCTGGAGAACAGCTTTCCTGCCACAATTTTTCCTGCAGACAGAGCCCTCAAAGCCAAATTCACAATCATGCAACTAGTGCAAGTGGGGCTTCTCTTCCAAAATAAGCACATATTTCCATTTTTTCTTAATAAATAGACCATGAGTTCCATCATAAAGATGATTTAGAGGGGAAAAAATAATTTTGGTGTAAATTATAAAGCTTTTACAATTATATAAGAGGTAAAAAAGAGCAGTATAGTTTGAGTCTGTCTCCTTTAAGCAATGCAAAGATTGCCAAGAGGCAACGTAAGGATTAACTGCTCTGAAATGGGAGCAGCGGTCGCTTCCACCTTTCATAGTGGAATAAGACAGAATGGAATAAGGCTTGCCTGAATATCCCACTCCCCTTCCCCATGGTGTGCACAGCTATGCAGATACAGCTCTGCGAGCCATGCTCCCTGCTCACACAGTGGGCAATGTTCACCAGCATTAACTGGAGGCCAAGTGTCCACACATGAGGAAATGCTGGTTGTGTTTCAAACCTTCCTGCAGTGGGGTCTGCCTTTCTTCACTGAAATCTGGAGATTGCAATCTCCAGATCTGGAAAGCCCAGATGTAGTCTTGGAAAAACTGCTGGTTTTTGGACGTGTCACGAACCTGGATGGCCAATGTAGGACAAAAAGCGAATGCAAGTGATTCAGATGTATTCTCAGCTATATGTTTTGCACCTCAAATGTGGTGCCTACACAGAAGGTGCTGTATCTGAGAGAGTAACATGAAATTTCAGAATTTAGGAGCAACAAACATGAATAACATAGCCACAAGCATAGCATGTTCCCATTAAAATATCATCATAAAATAGTTATTCTTATCCCTGTGTACATTATACAGTGGATTTAAAAATTCCTTAGCCCAAATGATTTCTATTTGTATCCAAGTTTTAGGAAATTACCACACTGCACAAAGGATGAGGCTTAGCCACTCGACAAGTAGGAATCTTTATAGGAGAACCTCAACAGGAGAACCCCAATTACAGCACCTGGTAGGCAGAGTGAAGTCAGACCCAAATACTGAGGCCAACAAAACCAGATACTGTCCCCAAACCGATAACGTAATTCTAGTTATTTGGATTTACTATTAATAATTCATCTTGCAGCAGTGCCTTAGACCTCCACTGAGACCACAGCCTCACTGGAGCAAAGCCTTGCAATTATCCACACATTGCACACATACAGCAGAGGACTGAGGTCTAAAGCAACCTAAATAATGGAGAAATGCAGTGAGAGGGAGAGAGATGTGTTACCTCAGCCAAACAAACCCAGAGCTGAGGTATAGGCAGATTCCAGCCTGGCCAGACTGGTATCATGCAAACATGAATCACATCTCAAGCCTCTGTGCAACAACTCAGCAGCCAGGCTGATCCCTTCTTATGGCCAAATCAAGATGTACAAATCTCAGAGCAGCCCTAGCAGAACACAGACAGGTTTCTTGCATGGTAATGGCTGATAACTGCTCTTGACACTCACTGCAAATGGTCAGGAGTCTCCCAGTTGCACTTAGACTGAGCCTGGTGGCAGCCCAGAGCACCTGTGAAAAAATCAGAATCCATCTGCAATTCCTGGTATGTGCAAGCAGGTAGACTGCAAACTTTCATCATAGTTAGCACTTCTGAGAAATCCAAACCTTAAAGGCTCAACAAAAAGTACAGAAGACTTGGAAAAAGAAGCTTGTGCTCCAGCACAAGCTCTGTGAGGAGCACGCTATTTGTGGTCAGACAACTTGTACCTTCCAGGTGTTCTACAGTAATTTAAAAGAAAGGAAAAGCAACTGATGCTTCCCAAAGAAGAGCTGTAGTCATTACCCTGTTCTCATGAAGGATAACCCCTGGGACACATGAGTATGATACCACAACAAGCACAATGGTAAAAGCCTGTTAAAGGTGTTTGGGTTCATGTCTGATGTGGCTGGCACAGGCTAAAGCCAAAAGCACAGTGACTTACGAGAGGCATCTGTGGGAGGCTGTCACTCCCCTATCCTAACTACTCCACACTGCAAGATTTGAAATCAGCACATGCACCTTGGAGCAAGATATCACTGATAAACCTAACAGTGATGTCACAGCTTTGCACTTCTTCCCCAAATTAAGCACCAAGCTTTCTGATAGAACCCAAACCATCCGCCACCTACACCATAGCTCAGAGTTGAAATATGCATCTGAGCCTGTTCTCCAGAAATCGGAGATGGAAAAGGAAAGAAAAAACATTCACTTACAGTGTCCCGATGGGAAAATCGCTGGAATCTCCTTCCTTACTGCAACCCCAAGAATTATCCCAACTCCCTCAGTCTCCTTCCCTGGCAGATCTACAGTGTCTCCCTGCCTCCCACTTCATCTGCCCCTGCTCTTCTGGCTAGTGAACAGTGTAATATTTGAAATCTTCTTCTGGCTGCTCCTCTTTGTGGTCAGCAGTAATCTCTGAAAGCTGCATCTGCTTGTGGAGCTGTGCAAACACGGCTGCAACAAGCACTGCAGGCTGAGCTTTCCCTGTGCATCCCTGAATATGCTCGCTGGGGCAGGCACCTGGTCCATGTTAAATTCCTTCTACCTTTATTTCCATCTGAAACAGCCAAACCAAGTGTACTGATGGACTGTTTGCTGCGCTCACCCCTCCAAAACGTAGCATCAGGGCACCCTTTTGCTATCACTTGGCTGCCAAGATACAGAGTGACACCGCTGCTTATCTGTTTCTCTTCATAGTTTAGAATACGAGTATTTCCTTCAACATCTAGCAAAGAAAGAGCAGGGCTGGCTCAGAAAAGGCAAGATTCAGTTCCGCGTTAACCACCATATTCCTGCGTGACCATCTCAAAGTCTTTGACTATACAAACAAGGTAAGCACGACAGCTTGGTGGGGTCTTCTCCATGGAGGAAAAGGAAAATACAGAATCCATGTGGAATTGCACCACCTCCGTCTGTTCTCTTCCCCTTGCCAGCTGTTTCACAGTACTCAGGAGCAGAGAGCACAGGTTCCTGGCTGAGATGCCACTTCTGTAGGATCTAGATGTTGTGCCCTCTACCCCTTCCCTTCCACTGTGGCACTGAGGAAAACGGAACTGGCCAGATGTTCCAGATGGTGAAAACAGCTTTAAAAGCAACTAAGCAGCCCCCTGAAACTCAGGAGGGCGAGGAGGAAAACAAGGCTACCTGCAGCCATGTCTGCCTGTCTCAAACGACACCATTCAGGCTAGGAGATCACGCGCTCCTGTCTCATCCCAACACCGAAGGAGCCAACAGGTTCCAGTGCTGCCTCCCGGCGCACTGAACAAGTGAAATCCGGCAAATCCACCCATTTTACCAGCAAACCAGCCCTGTTGATGAATAATAGATGCTTTGTGTTCGCAAATCCTTTCCTATCACTACTAATTTCCCGCTGAGATAGATGGCTCCTTTGCCAAGCGCTCGGGGACGCCGGGCGCTCGGGAGGCTCTCGGGGGAGCCGGACGCCGCTTCCCGCCCTTCCGGAGAGTTCTCCATCTGTCTCCTTACCCGCCTGTGCCTCCGCTGTCACGGGGGCAGGAAGCACCACTCACACCTACGGCAAAGCACCTCATATGAGCCAAGTGTTCCTACTATCCTATATATACACACACAGGAAGTATAATACAATACTATATGTAATAGGCACACACACAGATTTCCAGGGAGATCTCTACCCACTGGAGAAAGAAAAAATACAGGAAAGAAATTGTTTTCCAAGCCAAGAAACAGCTCCTGATTCAGCAAAGCAGGGACCTTGGGATATTTAGAGGACTCCACAGTGTTTTGATTGAACTCTCTACTGCACGGTGACTTGTGCTAGTCCTTTCTCTTTCTCCTTGCCTGCTCAGTCTCTCAGCTCTAGTTGCACCTCCTTCTCAAGCTTCAGCATCTCTGTTTTCTCTCTTTCCATTTAGCCAGTCCCTCCTATCTCCGTTCTTCATCCCCCCAAGAAGCAGAGAGGCCTTTACGTGCTCTGGGGGTCCCTGCTGGCGCAGGGTGGGTTGACTAGATGATCTCCAGAGGTCCCTTCCAACCTTAACAACTCTGTGATCAACCAAGTCACCCTTACCCAACGGCACCAACAGGCTCCACTCGCTGGGGCGCTGGGCAGATGGGCGCAGACGCCCCAGGGCGCCGGGCGAGAGCTGCCCAGGCCGGGCAGGCCCCGCAGGCGGCACCCCCGGGCCCGCTCTCACCCGCACATCCTCCTCGCAGCTGATAAGCTCCAGTGCTTCGCACTTCACCTTCCTCTTGTCTGTTGGTTCTGCTCGGAGGAGGTTGGAAAATAACAAGTGGGATTGCTGCTGTCAGGTTTAGTCTGTCTGAGATGTGGCCGGGCTGCGATTCGGAGTCACCCGAGGTGGAGACCCCTCTCGTTAGGCTAGACCAGACCCCTTGCACTGACCTGCTTTCCACCAAGGACCAAAGCTGAGGCATAGCTAGTGATGCTGCAAAATGCCGAGTTTCACACAGAATCACAGAATCATTAAGGTTGGAAGGGACCTCTAGAGATCATCTAGTCCAGCCCCTTGCTCCAGCAGGGACACCCAGAGCACGGGGCACAGGGCGGCATCCAGGTGGGTTGGGAAGATCTCCAGAGAAGGAGACTCCACAGCCTCCCTGGGCAGCCTGTGCCAGGGCTCTGTCACCCTCACAGTTTCCGGGGCTGCTGAATTCCAGTGCACTGAGGTGTCCAGTTCCTGCCTCGGTCCATCCGCTCCATGTTTCTGGATGCTGTCCCTGCACCATCTGAGCCTGCCGGGAGCCGGGAAAGAAGCTCTGCCAGCCCCACGCTTCTAACCTAATGACTCACACCCTTCATAAGCATGAGATTGGCTCCAACACTGAGTATTCCTGAGTCTTGTTTGCTACTTTCCTCCTAATTTATTTATTTTTATTTTTAAAATAAATATTCACCTCTTTCTAAATTGTGTCCTTACCCATCTCCAGCTCAAATACAGAGACACACAAACATGCAAGTTCCAGGCTTGTTACCAGCGGATCCATCACTTTTCATTACCTCAGTCTCAGGGAGCAGAAGTGCTATTTTATCCCCATTGTATCATTTTATCCCTGTTGTATTTGCCAGGCAAATAGGCTGCCGCATCACGCTCAGCCTCATGCCCAGCTCCTCAGGCTCCTCTCCCTATTAGCTACAGCTTCCCCTAGCATGTCTCTCCTGGCACGTATTTTACCGATCTTTAATCCCCACAAACCTGCCCATATGCACTCTGAGATCAACTTTTTGGCCCTCAAGGGACATCTGCTTTCTCATCATTTGCAGCTCACTTGTCCCCATACGTTCACCTTTTCTGCTGTCCATCACAAGACAACAGTCGCCACTTTGACATTCTCTTCTCCACATTTTTGCTCTCCTGTGGCAACTAAGCAAGCACTGGGTTTCTGGCAAGTGGCCTTGCCAGAACAATACAAAGTGCCCATCATTTTGCTGTCTCTTCTTATTAAAAGAATCTGGTGGTTACCTTGCAAGAACATTTAAGACACTTCAGCTGTCATGAGACTCATGACTAAAAAATAAAAGAAAAAAAGGATTTTTTTCAAACCAAATATCTCAGTTTCATTGATGCCAGTTTAATGATCATTCACAATCCAGAAGCACTACTTCTCATGGGGAAAAAAAACATGCTCTAACCTCAGGTAGCCATATACATTATATGAGAAATGACAAATCTCTAAAAAGCAAGGACAGCGATCTCAAAAATCCCATAGGAGGGATTTGTAGAAGGGGACAGACAAACAAAAGGCAAAGGCTAAAATCTTCAAATCTAGGTGTAGTTACATTTCTGTGCAGGCATCTACACAACGTTTATTGGTTTTTATAATCATTTTATTGAAGTATAACTGGAAAAAATAAAGTCACTAGGTTAGAAGATCAACCACAATGCACTAGTTCAACAAAGAAGGTGATAAGACACTCAGAGACACGTCTTTGTCCTTTAAAATGGTGCCATGGCCACATATTCCATGGGATACTCTGCAAAACCCTCAAATCCTAAGCTGAGAAAGATACAACTTAAATAAAAAACTGCTCCAATTATATGGCTATACAAATATCATTATTGGTACGACAGGATTTGCCAGCATAGCTGGCAAGGAGGAACCACAGTACAAGCAGGCAGACTTTAGATGCACTTTTAAAACTACTTTAAATGTAGCCAGCTTGTTCAACAACAGCCATAACGATGCGAAATGGAACCGGTTGTACGAGCCTGGAGGTGGAGCCAGGTTGGTTGGCTGAGCTGAAACTTTTGTCACTGCTCTCCGGTGCCACAACGCAAGCTGGACTGTCTCGAGATGGCTTCCAGCAGAGGAACTACCTACCCATGATGTATCTGGGGGGCTTCAGTGCCAGGCAGCCACAGAAACCACTCTGTGTTCCCTGCTCTCGCTGCTCCACTGCTGCCCTCTCTCACCAAAGCTGTTTGAAACCAGCAAGCAACTTGTCACTCCCCCATGTACGCCCCAATTTGGAAGGACTTGCCCTCCATAGAGCTGGGAACCACACGTGGGAGGCTGGAAACCATGCGTGGGAGTCAGTGGCCTCAAAGCAGGTGTCTAATGCAGCCTGAAACGCCCTGGGGCATCCAATATTCCCTCCCAGGCCTGGGAAGTTACAGCACGGGATCTATGGGAGACCCTTTGCTGGGGGAGAGAGGCCCAGCGGAAGACAAGGAAAGGTACCAGTAGGCTCCTTAAATAGCACCACACACCTGTGTTTAAGCAACTCAATCCCAACCTTGGGGGTCATACAAGGAGCATCCCTCCATGTATCTCATTTCCCCTGTTCCTCCTTCTTGTTCTGTGCTCCCTGCCCCTGAACAACCATCACCCAGTTAGTCCCACGAGCAGCACCCGAGGCGTGCGGCCTGACAACTGCGCTGAACGAGCCACAGAGAAACATTCGCAAATTCCTTGCAGTTTTGCAGCATGCTGTCCTTAAACAGAAATACAATATTAATATGAGTAGAATGGCTTTTTGCGCCAACTTGATTTGTCTGGGGTTTCAACCTATCAAGAGCATGATTATAATGACTGGAAGGAGGAAGTAAGTGTTCCTAAAATACTAGAAACCAAGCTCTTATGTATTATACATATCATACATATTAGGCAAGTTACATATGTAATACATGTAGGTCAAATCAGGATGATTTAAACAACTGGAAGATACATGAAGTTGAAAGCCTTAATGAAAACTCTACTATGAGAAAAAGACAGAAATGAATCATAAATTAGTTTAGCATTCAACTCTGAGCTCCAGTTGGGAAGCACCACGCTGTCACATGGTATAATTTGATCTGTCTTCTAATTAACAGGTAACATTACCATTTATTTTTCAAGTTTACAAAATCTAAGAAAAATGGTTTGGGAATCTATCAGAAATATGGAAGTTCTTGGAAGTACTCACATCCTGGCATCACATAAGACGGGCTTCATACGTCACAAGATAAGCACTTTTCTAGATTTAGACAATCATGGTAAGAAATACAATAAAAAAAAATCACACTTCACGTATTTCCAGTATTCTCATTTAGAAACACTAGAAAGTACACTTTTTTTTGTTCTTTCTGGGAAAACACTTCAATTGACTTGTCCACGCAGTTCTTGGTCTGTGACGTGGGAGTCAAAGGGGTGGCTCCTGAAAAAGTGACTTGCTGATTGGCTTCGTTTATTCACAAAGGCCAGGCATGCAAGGACCAGTTTTCTTAGAAATTTAGCACCTGGTGTTTTACACTATCAAGTAAATTGCAAAACCAGATTAGATTTTGTCCATCTCTGCAACCTTTGTGTAACAATAGAGCAACCTTGCGTGATGTTCAAACTTGGGCTCTCATAGAAAGCTATCAGATACACGAGCACGGCACCAAAAGTACAAGTGGAAGTTCCCTGTCTTTCACATGAAATCCACGGGGTTGTCTTCAGTGATAATTCCATGTACAGTCTGTTGTAGGAACCCACCCGAAGGCAACAGAAACCATGAATCACTGTGACAGGGTCTTGATTTTAAAGAAACGTGGCAAACCCTTAAACGGAGGCAGAGCCATTCCCGGGCGCAGACTCCCTAGGCCAAAGCACAACCCCTCCGAGCACAAGCTCTAAGCCCCTCCACAGCAGGACGAGCACCACGGCTGCTCTCCTCCTCGAGGGTCTCGCACTTGGACAACTCCACTCATTCCACAAAGGATAAATCCCGGGAAAGAAAAGCATCGCATCACCTGGGCTGGGTGGGGACAGAGCATTTTGTCATATGGTGCCTAGTCTGAAGTTGCCAGCTCCTTTCTCACACAGATTGTTAAAATCTGTTCAGACAGTGACAAGTTTAGATCTTTAGAGATCTTCACCAGAAAAAGAGATGTTCTGGGTGAACAAACCTATAGCTTAGTCAGTCGGAAACGTTCACAGCAGTCCATCCAGTCCAAAGTTATTTCATTTAAAGTTATTTTACTGTGAGAACTATAATTGTTGGAATGGCACCTGCTGGGCTTTAAGTTAATGCAGTTTTACAGAAAATTTGTAAACTTGTAAGAGATTTTGCTTATAAACCTAAGAGCTTTTAATTTTACAAACTACAATCAATATCAAGTAATACAGAAACACAGAATGCAAGAATCATAATATCTTAGTGAGGTTCTATATTCTTAGAATAGATTTCACATTAAAAAAAATCAATATCTAATTTTGCTCTGAAATGTAAGAAAAATGTACCGTGTGTTTAATCTCAAAGGAATGTACACACTTTTTACATACCCTCTGTCAGAATCAATCCATATAACTGTAATCCCCACTCTGCATGAACACCATACCTGCCTATAAGCACAGGAAAAGACAGGTTTGTGGAGAATACAAAAAAAAAAAGCAAAATGTATTAAAACTGCAAGAAACTGGGGATATGCAAAACATAGTATAAATTATTAAAAAAAAAAAATCAGGTCTGCTCTTGTACAATGATGAATGTGGTAGGTTTTTCTTAAGTGTAAGCAACCATACCTGTGTTTCACACTTCTTAAGTTTACGTTTCATGCAAAGCTTGGAGTGTAACTGAACTGCAGTTTTGAGAGGAAAAAAAGAGAAAAAAGAAGTGTTTCCTACTGCAAGGTTTCCTGGGAAGCATCCATTGGACTCAGCACCACCTAAACCTTCTCCCAGCTAGCCGGTGAGCTTTCAGAAACACCAGTTAGGGATCGGCTGAGGATGCAGGCCCACAACAACCGCAGTAGTACAACCAGGCCCAGGGAGGGGGTTGTCAGGCTGTAGCACCGGTTGGACCCTTGGGGAGCTGATTACAGGTGGACCCCATGCCCACTTGAGCTCCTGACCAGCCCGGCCAGCACGCTCCACACGTACCAAGCGATGGCAGACAACATAATGTTGACACTGCGGCCTATAAAGCAACGCACACGTCATTCCACACGGAACGCTTCCGTACCACACACCCAGGAACACATCCAAAGGCTTTTCTAGTTCTCATCCGTGCAACGGAAACCTAACGCCCCGATACTCTGCAGGTGGCAGTTCCGTTCTGCATCCAGGACCAAAATCAATAGAGTTAAACTAGGATGACTGGGAGTGAGAATAAATTGTGCCCTTTCTTCCCAACTGCCTGGCCTCATGCACTCTGCACTCCATCAACCCGCTGCAAACACACGCACTCGTTCTGCCAAGCAGCTATGTGTTTTTAACTTTGGTTTAGGTCTTTCCAGCCACTGTCAAAATTTTCACAGTAAATTACAGTACCAGAGAGACTTACGAGCTAAATTAAATACTCGTCATTTGTTCATGTCCTTTTACAGTTCAAGCTTTCTCATTATGTTTTCATCTACATCAGGGCAATTGCATTTAATCAGCGCAGAACTTGGCCTCCTGATGTCAAATGTCAAAATGCTTCTCAAGTTAATACTGCAAATATGCAAAATTGCAAATGGCTTTATTTTGAAAATAACTTCACGTGAAGAGCTAATTAAAAACCTAGAAAATAATGAATATAAATGAAAAATTACTTTACTTTCTTAGCGCACATCCATGTTTAAGAAACTGTGTAAAGAAAGTACATTAAAAAGATGAGGCAGCTGCTATGTCTGGTTTTGCTTAGGTCTTGATCCCATTTATAAGAGCAAAGGAATCCACAGAAATGTAGTCATACGACTAAATCATGACTAGAAACATGGCTAAATACATTCAATAATTCAAAATGGACCTTTTTTTTTGTACATAAAATAAACCAGTTTACTGTCATTTCTCTCAAAAGTCCTATTAATAAAGATTTGATCCTGCACAATACTTCCATGTGCTTACTCCATACTTCTGCAGTCATTCAACTCTTTGGACTGAAAACAGGAAAACACTTCTTCCCTGTGAGGGTGCCAGAGCCCTGGCACAGGCTGCCCAGGGAGGTTGTGGAGTCTCCTTCTCTGGAGATCTTCCAAACCCGCCTGGATGCCGCCCTGTGCCCCGTGCTCTGGGTGTCCCTGCTGGAGCAGGGGGGTTTGACTAGATGATCTCTAGAGGTCCCTTCCAGTCCCAACCTTTCTGCGATTTTACAGCTTATTGTGAAATAAAGTTTGGGTTTACTACATATCTGGAAACAGAACAGTGTATTAATACGCCTTTTGCAAAATCTTGGTTTATTATTATGATTTTGGAGCTATAATAATACATTCAGAGACCTTAAAATTAATATATTGTTTACAAAATACTTGGACATAATCTTTCTGAACAAGAGCCACAAAAACATGTGATGCCTAATGCCTTCGTAGGCAAAACTACATTTGTAAGAAGATGTAATACATTTTATTAGACTTTGTATACAAGAGTAGACAGATTTTTGGGCATATAATTTATTTCTGTGATCATTTCAGAGTATTCACTATTGGTAACCAAGAGAAACACTTGAGAAGATACTTCACACTTGGATCACTGAAGCTTGCGGAGGCTCCCATTAGCAATTCTCAGAACAGAGAGCTCTGTTTGGTGGTAAAAGTGTGGTAGACTTATCTGCAATACAACAGCACTTCTACCAAAGTAGTAAGGTTGGGCTTTTTGCACTCATGAACAATGCCCAAAAAAACTTCACATAGCAACATTTACAAAAATAACTCTCAAAAAGGTCTGTAAAGGCAATAAGTAGGATTTTTTTTTTTTCTGATACACCATTATAAAAAAAAAAAAAATGATGCTTAGCTAACACAGAGATATCTACCCTCTGGTTACACCACAAACCCTCAAAATCTGAACCAGCTGGTTAGACCAACCACTATTTTCATTAAAAAGGGCAACTTGCTCCCTTGCTAGGTTCTTCCATGACCAAAAAGTACTTCCCAGGAGATGTATCAGTTCTCAATGAGTACAAGACTGAGTGCTCAAAATGGAAAAGACTCACTGAAAAATTGAGGATTTCAGAAACTATTCATTTTTATTACACTCATAACTGAGAGAAAAAGCATGTGTAGATAAGACCTGCTCCCCAGTCTTCAGTAGGATCAATAGCACTTACCATAAGCATCGTGCAAGTCTTGACCCTGTAAATAATCAGACACACTTGGTGTGAACTGATTTAGAAATGAGTGCAAAAATAGATGTACTAACTCAATCTAGAACTGTCTGGAAACAGTTATTCATCGTGCCCTTGTCTCTTCAAGTCTCCAAAGTGGTAAGTGTATGAATGGCTTTGTGTGTGTCATTATTCTGAAAATTGCAACTAGTTTTCCTTGCCTCTGTAGCTGTGCCAGAAATATATTTGGAATATGGCTTTCTTGTTTGAAACTCTCTCTGGACAAAAGTATCTGATATGCAATTATATTTTAAAGATGATATTTCAGTTATAAGTACAAAGAATTAAAATGCAATTCCACTGCCTTGTGCAAACTGTCTTAACCTAGATAACAATATTTTGATAGGGTCTTTCTTCTCTGCTGTTTTTTGTGAAAACCAAAAATAACCTGAAATAACATTTTTTTTTCCTGAAATTCAAAGGCAGGCACAGTGAACATTACATAATATTTTACCATGTCTATGGTGTATATGAGAGAGGATAAACAACCATAACTCTTTGGAGATACAGAGGTCTGATAAGCTATCTACATCCTTACAGGCCCAATACATGGAACTGACTGGGGAAATTCACAGAGTCCTGGGCAGATAGAAAGTTTTATATAAATTTTTCCAAATTGATGCAAGTTTTACACAGATTTTTTCAAAAAGCAGAATTAAACCTTTCTGAGTTTGCAATTGATTGCATAAAACAGGCTTATATATTTTACTGCCACTGGAAATTAGAGTCACACTGCAGGTGCTCAAGAGCTTGTTCTCCTCCACCAAAAAAGCATAACTACATTCCAGCACGGTGGTTCCTTGCATATGGAGAAGCCAAATCTGACTGGAAATTAAAACCTGCAGGCCCAAGGCAGAGAAATAATGCAGGGGACTCTAGGGATCAGGGAAAATTAAAAAAGGAAAAGGGAAAGGGAAAGGGAAAGGGAAAGGGGAAGGGAAAGGGAAAGGGAAAGGGAAAGGGAAAGGGAAAGGGAAAGGGAAAGGGAAAGGGAAAGGGAAAGGAAAGGGAAAGGATGGACAGAGTCTCCATCCTTAGAGATATTCAAAAACCCAACTGGACACGGTTCTGGTGACCCTGCCTGAGCAGGAAGTTGGTCTAGACTTTTCCAAAAGTTCCTTCCCATCTCAACCATTCCATGATTCTGTGAAAACCCAGTGCTCCACAACTCAGATTTGTAAAGTGAAGTGTCAGGATCAAACTTGGCATTGTCAGGAAGAGACGCAATGTGATGCTGAAAGGCAACTTCAGGTGCCTCAGCCACCCAAACAGCAGGCAATGTGAATTCTGCTCCCACTCACCTAAGCAGTCCAAGCATGCTGCTCTGCCATATGGACAAATAAAGGGTTTTCAGGCAACACAGTTGAGGATATCGGCCATTCCTTCTGTCTCATTGCATGAGAGATTCATGGAGCTAAGGAAAAATAACTAAGAGGGAGCCTGGTTCACAGGATAAGGTCTTGTGTATTATTTATACATTTTATCTTTAATTCCTCAGTGCAAAATGCACAAGTCATTCCCAGAATCCTTGGTTCATCTTTCGCCTTCTCAGTGGGATTATAGATAGACATCCTCTATCCTAAAGATAGGAGAGTGACAGGCTTCCTCGTGATGGCCCCGTGACTCTTACATTCATTTCTCTCTAGTGGCCCAGTTTCCACAGAAATGATGGAGAACGATCCCATCTCTCCTTTCCCTAGTGTTTATGGCAGGGGAATTAGCACTGCTGGGTTTATGCTATTTAGGCTGGAAAGGTTGTGAAATCCTAGTTCCTTCATTTTCCTGTGATTGCTATTCAAAATACAAGGGTGGCAGCAGCTGCCGCTGTGTTTTGGGCAGAATTCAATGTTTTCTGCCAACGTTAGGCATGGTCCAAGTGTTAGAAGCAGAGAGGGAAACAAACTGTCTCCAGGATACTGGTTAGGAACAGGTGTCTCCTTGCCAATCTGTTAATCTTCAGTTATGTACCTAGCAGTTCTGCCTGGAAACTGCTAGGTGGACACAAGAAATTACAAAGAATACTTGGGGACCTTTCACCATTTATAAAGATTCCCATCAACTGTTAAGTGACTTCAGGATTTGGAGGCCCTAGAAAGTGAGTGCCTCCAATATCTCTGTTGATTCAGAAACCTGAACGCTGCTACGTTCATGTTAGGGCACCACAGTAAGTGGTGAGAACGGTGTGTTTGGACGACCCCCTCCCTAGCTATTAACTACCATCCCCATGGCACCTCTAGAGAAGCCTGCTGGCTTCCCTAAGGAAGCAACTCGGCTAGGAATACAAAACTACAAGGGTTCTCCCTGTGTCTAAGAGCTCAGATTCCTGCTATGGCCAATACAAGGCAAAGAATCTCTTCAACAGAGATCTCTTCTGAAAGAAGAGAAGAATCTCTTCTTTCTCTTGTGAAATCCCCTCACAGGAGTAGTTACAGCTTTCCTCCTCATGGAAAATTTGCTCCAGAAAATGACTGCTCTGATAATGAAGAACTGCCTTCTAATTTCTGCCCAAAATTTATATCCGGAGCTGGTTTTTAGCTGTTCCCCTCCTGATCTGTTCCTCCGCAAGCAGAGGAGCAGAGCGAACTCGGACTGCGCCAGCGCATGGTGCCTTGCTGGGCTGTGAGAGGCCGCAACAGAACAGACCTGGATCTTGGCTAGCAGCGCTCACACACGCTGTGTTTGGGGCTTCACGACGGCCACCAGGTTCCTCAGCAGCCTGCTCCCCAACACCACACCAAAGGTGGGACTGGCACGAGGGCGAAGGCCTCACACCACACAGGAACAAGGAGGCAGACCCCGAGACAAGACCGGCCTCCTACTACCCAAACTCTCTGCATCTTTAATCAAATGACTCTAATAAAAGCTGAATCGCCAGCCCTGGGTAACAAAAGAAATGTACCCCTTTGAAGGGGAGAGCTCTATTTGAGCTTGCTTTGACCCAAGAACTTGTCATTCTGCTCTGGGAACTGTTTGACACTGAAGTGCTCCTCAT
>VZSG01000101.1:1440914-1497670 GCA_013398315.1 Nothoprocta pentlandii
CCCCTGCCATTCACTACTCCACAGGTGGCGAGTGCCCTCTGCCATTCCCAACCCATAGGTGCCAAGTGCCCCCTGCCATTCCCTGCCCCATAGGTGACAAGTGCCCTCTGCCATTCCCTACTCCACAGGTGACAAGTGCCCTCTGCCATACCATGTGTCCCATCCCTTTTTTTTTTTTCCCTTCTGGGAACCACTAAAACTTGCCATAAAACATACCATAGCCCAACCTGTTCATACAGCAAAACAAGACATCGCTTCCGGGCATCTTCCCTATCCATTTGTGGTTTACAAGCTCACAGCCTGATTTGGGGGAGCTGATAACTAGCCTAACAGTCCTTCTCTACGAGAGATTATCTGCGTAATCCACTGGCCACAACTCAGGCTTATCAGCTCCGACCAGGGGGCTGAAGGGGCCCCTGTTCGAACATATGCCTATCGGGGAATGAAATCGCTCAGCTCTTTGGAAGTGCAAAGCTGAAAAATGGAGAAAAAGGCACTTTCAAATAAAATGCAAACCACTATTAACACATGCTGACGCTTCAGACCTCTCAAGTCATGCTTCTGACGAGGTCACAGCATGGAAACAGCTCTAGTTTCTAGAGAGATCCTCTCACGAGCACAAATCAAATTAAAAAATAAAGTCTCTTCTGGCAGTGCTCAATGCTTGGTGCTGCCAAGCTCACTGGGTCTGCAGTAAGGAGAGGGACCAGCTTTCAGCCAGCCACACTAATAACCTTTTGCACAAATTCTAACGGCTGTGAACCTTCCTGACCCTTTGGATGTGAGAGGAATTACCGTGGCCATCTGCTTGTGTCTCCCCAAGAGCTTTCCTGCAGGAAGCAAGTTGGTGACATCAATTAAAAACCACTGAGCAGTACTGTGGCCACCAGGACTTTTGCTGGCTATGTCTGTGTTCGGTCTCTTTCGTCCTGAAAAAGTGAGTCTCTCAACTATTCCAGCACCTGATGGAAGCTGAAACTTGGATGGCCAACAGATGGCTCAGAGCAGATTACGGTGGCGTTAATAAGCAAATCTCTGCAAAGGGATGGTAAATATCATAATGCCACAGTCAGCTAAAAACACAGACCCTCCACTAACCTGAGTGGTGATTTGTCCCAGGGTCTGGCTACATTATCCCTGCTAGTGCAGTCCTCCTAGCCAGATTTTAACATATCAGTAAAATCTCTTTCCGTCATCTGTGATCAGCAGAGAAAGGTAGAGAAAGCTCTGCCTTTCTGCTAGAGCCTGATGCTGAAGAACTTTTTCCATTTATTAGCAACAGGCAAAAAGTATGTCAGCCAACTGAAGAAGGCAACATGGAATGAATTAGAAGAGAAAATGAGGTGAGATTTCACAGCATCTTTATTATTAGAATGAACTAAAACATGAAATGACTGGAATAGTAACACTAGATGTAATAATTACGTTTTTATAGGTAGTCTAGACTCCTTCACATAATTTAGGCCTGCACGTTTCACGTGGAAAATGTAGCCCACGTTGTGGCAATCAGCTGTAATTAGCTGAAGCATCAACCCAAAAGTTAGAGGCAAATGCTTTATGGCCAACTGAAACAAAATATTAATTGCCTAGTATTAATGGACTATATAATGTGAATGTCTCCATGACAATTTATAAAGATAATGTAACATGTGAAATTAGGAAAGTTAGCCTACTCACTTTTTAAAAAAACTACTGATACAATCATGTAAATCTCACCAGTATTACTTTATTAATTACTATATGCTGGGACAAGCACATGAATTATACTGCAGCATGAACTACTGAATAAGTGCAAAGAACGTGAGGAGAATTTCACATAAAATTTCTTAAAAATGAGAGCTTTTGCAGAGTTAGGATAGGAAAAATAATGATGGAAGCTGGAATATAACTTGCACCACGTTGATAATGTCAGTAAAAGTGTATTCACAGCAGAAGATATTACATTATCTTATATTTTTGCACAAAGAGAGTAGAAATTTCTAAGAAAAAAAAAGCATAAAAGAAGACATGAAAGTTGTTTTGTTTTTCATAATGCTGCATTAGGAGACTCAATTCATATCCAATGGTCATTTTCTGACCATTGGTCTTCAATGGTCATTTTCTGACTTGCCCATACTTTCTAAATACAAAGTATCTGTCAGTGCTACCAAGCCAAATATTCATGGAAAGCCCAATTTTGTTCAATTTGTTATATCCTGAAGCTGAAATGATACATGAGAAACTTGAAGAAGATTTCATTGCCTGTCTAGTAAGAATGGTCCCAGATCAGTAACATCCAAATCTTGCCACTGATGGGTACTCTATTAACTTCATTTATTTGAATCCTATCTAGATTTGAATCTAGGGAAGACTGCTGTGAAACTTAGAAATGGAATATAAATGCAACTGTTGTAACACTTCAAGTAAATTGTTTTTTTTAAAAAAAACTTTGCTGTCTTGAGAAAATAGAATTTGTGAGGAAAAAAATCCATTTAATGCTGGTTCTTTCTAAATAAAAGTTCTCGTGTTCGCCTCTAATTGTCAAGTTTATCAATTAACAATGTTTCTGGAATTAAAAAATCCTGAATTGCTGAAATATATAATGTATATTTGTGTTTCACTACCAGATTCAGCCTTGGTTATCAAGAAATGAAACTGGCTTTCTAAGCAATTGAGAACCTTGAGTTTCATCAGCCTATGAAGCACAAAATCTAGCTGGACGCCTGCAGCTAGCGGTTTCAGCTTTATTTTTTTGAGATCATTACAATAAGTAGCCCATAATTCTATTGATTTATGCAAAAGCATTACTGGAAATTAAGAAAGTTTTACATTTTAGGGATCTATCTTTGCTTGTGAAACCAAAATTATTTTTCCAGAATACAGGAGTATTAAAGTTTTCCTTTGTAACAGGGCTGTCATAAGATGTTCAATTATTTCAGGCATCATCCCTTATAAAAAGTGTGTATGCCGTGTACAAATTATTTTTGCAAGTGCTTCTGGTGAAATGTCCTTATTTTGCATCTTATATCTTATTTATAAACACCCACCAGAGCTTAATAATCTTGTAATGAACTTTAGCTTTAGGATAGGTTTTATATATTAATCACCATCTTTTTTTCCTTTCTCCCTGTGTCCTTCTTTCTTCATTGATGCTTCATATTCTCCCTATTTAGAAAATCTCCACAAGCAGCTCACCCCTTATCTGTTCCAATCACCCTCTGCTTTACCTTTCCTCGCTGCCATCAGACACATTTCTGCTCCTGCCTCCACTGCTTATATCTCTCTGTGTACTTGGCATGCGTACAAGCCTCGCCCTTCCACACTATTCCATCTTCACACACGATTAGCTCCTACTCCTACAATACATCTCCTTTATTTTTTCACAGCTCCAAGCATCCACTGTGAGCCCCTTTTGAATGCATGTGTCTTTGATCACACTGCACCATACCTCATTCTCTGCCATCGATTCATAAAATGTTAATCTCTTCTGCTCACTTCACACCAAGTATCCACATGTGCCCCACACATGGCACATGCATAGTCCCTTTATCACTTCTTCCACTCGTAGGAACTTCCCTCCTCCTCTCACCTACTTTTCAGGTTATCCAAAAGCCATATTGTGAATTTCTCAGTTCTGCTCATACTTCCTCTTCAGGCTCTCTTCATTAGTCCAGTGAGAAGCCCTGGTTGTCTGTTTTCTTGCAGGAGTCAGCCTGAAGCAGACAGGTCGGAAGGTTCTCCTGTGAATTCCTGCTCTAGACAAGCGGTGCTTTTGTCAGGCTTGTGGGAGACCGAGGATAGTGAAAGCTGTGGAGGAGTTTTCAGTCAGTTTGGGAGCTGTGAGGTTTGCAGGGCAGACGTGAAGGGTGAAATATCCAGTAGCACAAAGGGAGCAAAGTAGCTCCTCACAATGGGTTGTAAATGTGGGGCACTGTGACTTCTCTCTCACTCAAAAAATGGTCAAAGGAATTTAAAAACACCAAAGACGGAGCAAAATCATAGCAAAATCTCGTTACCACTTCATGATTTTCAAGAGCAGTTTTTCATTTTGGGATCTGACTCATGATTTTTCATCCTTTAAGGTTTGGTGGTACTGCAGTATTTTAAGTGAGGGAAGAGGGTCATGGCCAGTTGTAGCATGAGAAGAAATGGAAACAACCCTTTTCAAGGCAGACAACAGCCACTGGCACTAAGAGAGGTTGCGGTAGGAAGGGATTTCATGGGCTCTTCTGGTCAGGATATAATATTATACCTAATTTCATAGTAAGTACCTAAGTACAAATAGGCACTTACTAGTGTCTTTATGAGTCTCATAAAAATGCTATCAGAATCTCAGTTTTAAGTGTGAAATTTTGATGGGAAAAAAAAATACAGACAAAGCAGGTCCATTAGCAGACAAACTTATGGCCTGGGTGTCAGTTTTGGATCCTCTGATTTCAGGGAACATGGCTAAATTCACACTAAATTTTCTCTTTGGTAGCTGCATAAATATGTCTCCCTTGTCCAGCTGCTGGTTTTCATAAAACCTGCTTATCTAAAATTGGTCAAGACATTCAAATGTTATTGCTAGAGAACTAACAGAAAAACAGTGTGCTTGCATAGCTTTGTTTCCTTAAAAAGCAGCCTAAAAAGCCTCTCCCCACCCCCATAGGTCTCTAGTTATTCCCTCTGCTCTTCTCAGTTCCCTCCTGTCGTATTTCTGGCATGGCAGTTTCCAGAAAATCATGCCATCCTTCAGGTGCAGCTTGCCAAAACTGCACAAACAGGAACTGTCACCTTCCTCCTCCAAGACATGATGCTTCTCTATGTGCAGCTCCGAGTCATCCACCCTTTTAGGTGCAAGAGTGCATTTGCAAACTTGAATCTGATTTGAATCCATTATGAGGCGATTCTGGTTTTAGCCTGACTACTTCCAACATGTGTTTGGTAATTATTTCTTTATCCCACCAATACTAGCAACTATCTCAGCAGTGTCATTTTCCAGAGCACTAAGATCAGTTGCATTTTGTCTCCTTTTAACTACAAAGAAGCACAACAAGGGTGGAACTGACCTTCTTCCAAGACAGTATCTTCTGCTTTTCTTTACCTTCTAGACCTGCTGTCTACAGCTGATAGTAGAGGTAGATCTCCCATCACGGTCAGCCCCATTCAGTCCAGGAGAACTCTATGTAAGGCCAGTTGCACAGAAGGTACTCACATTTGTAATTTTTTTTTTTTTTTGAGCTGTCAGAAAGGCTGAGAAGTGCTATGGCTCAGAGAGAGGAAACTGGAGCCCAATGCTCTTAGTCAGCAATCTGGCAGCTGAAAAAGTGATGATTCAGTTCCAGCGTTGAAGTAACACGACATTTTCTATAATTGAAGTCCATTTTTTTGGAATAAGGATTTTATCATATCCCAGTTGTTTTGTTGAACAGCTTTAATATCATTAGTAAAGTAGCCCACAAATATAGCAAATATGTAACCTACCTTTTAAATATATCTGAAACTCATATATTATTACCTAGCAGATTGCATTTTTATTTGTATCTGTTCTCTGTCAATTAAAGTATCTTACCATTATTTTTATTCCAAAGGAAAATCATCAATGAGATCTTGAATTTTTCACATTTTGGCTGCAGCAGAGAGGGCAGTAAAGGTAAGATTTAAATGATCTATATCACTAAATGAGCAGGGTGGCTGATACATTGCAATTTAGTGCTGGCCATGTAACCAAAAGCCCTGCAACAGCTGTCAGCAGCCTAGAAATACACTTGTCAAAGCAGCCCAAGGAACTCCTGCTGCTTTATCAAGCCTAATTGGCAGTAAACACCTGATTCCCTAGGCAGGCTGTGAAGAAGCAGCAGGAGAGTAGATTGCAGTGACGGGAGAAGGACTGTCATTCTCCTGCATTGTTTCTGTAATGGAGTTAGGAGCTATGGCAAGTCCTGTCCTAGGGTCTATTTACAACCTATGTGCTAGTAATGGAAAGCAGCTCTTGTACATCTCTGTTTATCTGTAAAAGGGAATCACTATTATTACTAAAATAGACAGAAGAATTTTGCTCTTAAAAATGGATAGGCAAAGCTTTAGAAGATTATCTTTAATTATCCAGCTTCTGTAGTCAGGTGAGATGAACCACTTTTCAGACATGCAGGTCCCTTTTATGTCCAAAATACAACCAGCAAAATTGAAGCTTAAAACAGCCTGAGGACAGCTGCTCTTCATTTAACTTTATTATTTTAATCAGATGGACAACTTGAGAGAAAAGAATGCTTGAAAAATATGGAATGGAGAGGATGTTGGTAAAAGGAGTGATGAATTTGTAGCACACAAGGGGAAAGAGAGGGACAGACAGACAGAAAGATAATTATTAGCTGTGAAAAAGGAATATGTCAGCTGAGGTATAAGAACTAGATGCCATAAAACAAATATCTGTATCGAGTCCATGACAGACCATGCAGAAATGCAGGTTCATCAAAATGCAAATATTCTTAAACAAAGTGTCAGTATCTACTGTATGATTTATATGGAGGAAAATGATGGTTTGTTTCAGTGGTGCAGTATTTCTTTATTTGGTAATGCTATTTTGATTTGTTTTGTTTGAACATTTATATTACACTAAATTATTAAAATAGCATCAACTAATGAAAAAAAAGCTATATATATTACATGTAAGTTAAACACTTCAAATTATATTTAACTTAAAAAATTTAATGAAGAAGCACAATTGTACTAGTTGAAGTAAAAGTATGAAAAAGAAAGCTGTGATCATCCCAAATCAGTATTTGAGGGAGCTTATAATTGGGGAAACTGAGGCACAGATGGAATAACTGGCTTTATTCACATCATCAAGAGAATCACTGGAAATGAGAAGGAAATAGCAGAGGACCACATCCCATTCCAGTGCTGTAACCATTCTTCTCCTTGCACATGTTAAGGTGCCCCTGCAGTCAAACTGGATACTCTGGGCAGTTGTTCCCCTCAGTCCTCCCTTAGTTTCCACACCACAAAGTTGCCACAAGGAGCAAGTGCTTCTAATTTCCTGCAATACTAAGTTAAACAGGTGAGCTTAAACAGGTGCTTTGAAAGTTGTTTTAATATGGCATAAGGAGGCTCCCATGGCTACTTATGATCAAATATAGGAGTACTAAACTAAAGGTTATGGTAGCTCCAACTCTTCAAGCATATTGACATTGGAAACCTGGTACATTTATGTTTACTGGAATTCTATCTCCCCATCCTGAACCACTATGCTGATTTTTCTTTTTCAATGGAAATAGTTACTGTGAGCACCACCAAAGACTGATATAGTTTGAAAAAAACTTTCAGGAATACAAGTTTTTCTTCAGATTTTGATAGTGAATTTAAACTTTTTTAGTTGCTGTGGTTGAGATGTTTCACTTCTGAGGCTGCCAATAAAACGAAGACAAAGAATAGTGAAATTATACAAATTCATAAGAAAAATGAAGTGGAACTCAAGTAAAGTATTCTTGTATGTCCAGTGTCATAGCATGTTACTTTTATATTTCACCTAAAAAACAGCCACTTCCTTTTCTCTTTCAAAATATTATTTTGCTGTTGATATTGACAGAAGGATTGAACATACTATTCTTGTTAATGCAAGAAATTTCTTTCATATATATGATCCTCTCTATATGTTTCTTAAAAGCCATATGTATGCACGTATTTGTCATATGCACAAGAAGTACTGAACTATGAAGAGGGAGAAAACACAGAACGCTGGCACCTAAATCAGTGTACTTCGGTCAGACACTCTCCCCTGAAAAAATGGTGTTTCAACCTTCTAATGATACAATACAGCATTTTATGTAGAATTCTGTATTGGTTAATTATAAAGATGAATGAAGTACATATGTTTGAAGTACATAACATAAGTTATCAGTGCCTGGAGAGTATGTTCTTAAAATTGCTTCCAATTGCCCTCCAGTAGTCCTCCAGTAGTCATTTTGTTGCCAAAGAATTGTATGCTCAGATTATTTTAACAGTCATCTTTAAAAGTTGAAATTGTAAATAAACAAATCAGCTCTATCTAGCTCTTTTCTTCTTCTCGGTATTTAGGATATTACGTATTGACCAATTAAAAAGAGGGCTACGGACTTAAGTTAGTACCTGAGATTTAACTTGAAAAAGCTGAAAAGATGTGGCTTTGTGTTAAAAATAGAATTAAAATTATATTTGCTGAAATGCTTTTTGTGGTTTAAGTTATGAAGACATAATTAGAGAGGAGAAGATTTTTACTTTAATTATAAAAAATATTTTAGTTATATCCAATATTGTTACATGTGCTAAAGACAAAATCAAAGTGCCTGAAAATACGGTTATTTTGGTGAAAGGAATGGAGTAGAATTAACAAATTTGCAATGAAGGTGAAAGCATTGGGCTCAGCAGTGCAGTAGAATACTAGGCTAAAGCAGAGAAACAGAGAATAGGGTTGAGGGGTCGATGTCAGTGAAGAGTAGCAGACTTCAGGTGTAAAACTCAGCATCACAAACTCTGAATCAGTTCTGAAAGCAGAACGAGTGGATCAAAACCTCCTGGTGACAGTACAGAGCAACTGTCAATGGCAGCTGGTTGTCTTCTGTCCACATTCCTCTTTTCCTCTTGATGGAAGGAAGGTAATCAACGGGATGCTGTCTGTAAGCATGGATATACAAAATATAAAGGGATGGGAAAAGTCTGCTATGCCACTGCTACAGTATAATTACATATTTAGCTAGAGTTTAAGACTGAATGCAAGGAACAGGCTAACCCTTTTGCCAAGCAGCACAGGAGCTGCATGGTTTGAAATACCAAGACCAAACAAGGAGACTCTAGTGTTGGTCAATACGACCAACTTTCCAGGCAGGAGCTGAGAGGTTGAGATAAACTGTGAAAAGTCAGAAGGGTGACGGTACCAAGTGAAATACTATGGTAAAAAAAAATAAATAAGGAGAAGAAGAAGAGGAAGTAACCAAAAACCAGAACCAAGAGGTATGATATAGCTGGATAAGTAGCAGTATTAAACTATTCATAATTGATGATGACTGTGATTTTGGAAAGCAAAAACATGGCTCTGTAAAGGCATGTTCTGTCTTGTTGTGCTCTCTCATGAAAGGAGACAATAAAATAATCCAGAGGGGCAACAACCACTGGGCTTTATTTAGCTGATTTTATTCACCAGTGCAAGATAACTATACCCACCATGAGTTCTCTACGCACAGTCTGCTTCTGTATACACTAGGATCAAAGCCGTGTTCAATATCTCATTAAATGCAGTGCTTAATATGCCCTCTGCCTTGACAAAATGGAGACAAAACCGATGTTAGACTGGAGATAGATGAGATTTCCTTATTTTAAAAAGGTCAGGATGGCTGTGTAAAGGAATGTTTGTTGAATTTTTTATAGTGACCTAACCCGAGCCAGCTGCATTGACAAAAACCCTGGAGAATTCTGCCAGCTGCTGCTTGTAGAGACTAACAAAATGGATGTCAGGCTAAATAGCTCTTTATTCTGTGCAATGGAAGAGGGCTAAAAGGCATATATAGATCTTTGCCCTTTAACCAAGGGTACGAGAGCACATAGACAGGCTGGTGAAAGCACTCTAATACAGAAGAGCTCTGGTCAGCAAGGAGAGAGCAAGCACAAATTTCAGTTCTTTGGAAAGGGTCGCTGCTGGCCTTCTCACCCTGTCTTAGAGAATCTTTTTTCTCCACTTCGATTTAAAAACCCACATTGTTTTCAATCTAGTGGCTGTACCACAAAGGAAAATCAAGAAACCAAAAATCAAAGCTGTTATGTTTCAGAATAAAATAAGTTCTTTCTAAGGACCAGACATAGTTGTCAAAGCAAAGGTAAATCCATTTATGTTTTAAGAGCTGACAGGATCTGCTGTCCTCTGGGAATTCTCCTGAGGCTCAGAGGCATTGCATACCGGAGAATGATGCTGGTGATAACAGAGAAAGACCCAAGAAAATCACAGAGATCGCACTAAATCTGTCTCAGTATTAATAACTACTCGCCACTGGAGCTTAATTTATGTAGCTGTTTAGGAGCCAACCTGTAGAACAGATGCAATGTTTAGGCAGGGCACATTGCAGCTTACAGTCTTACACACACCGTACTGGCCTGGGTCACCATTTTTGTTATTACTATTTACTTTTCAGGAAAAGAAGGACCTTGCACCTGCTGCAGCTCTGTCAGCTTAACCCTGGGGATGTGCTTGAAACAGGTATTTCATTGTACAGTCCTGACTCCTATAAAAGGGAGCTCCCTGCTTAAGGTATTTACCTCTCCAAGGTATTTGCCTCTACTTAAGGTGTTTCTGGAGAGGTAACAGATTTCATGGAGGTGCTGCTGCTGAAAACAGTTCAGCCCCTAGGGAGGCAGCACATCAGCTGCAAGTCTTCAGGCATCACAGTGATGGACTCGGAGCGCATCTCGCACAGCTTGCTGTCCTCAGAGCACCCTGCAAAGTCATCCGACCTCCTGCAGGATGAGCGTGGCTGAACCCTGGAAGCGCAGGTTTAACTTGAAGCTCTGGGAGGGCTGTCGTTGAGGGATCTGCAAATGGCAATTTACAGATCAGTAGGTTGGTGGATTCTTGGCAGAATCCAGAGTTTCTTTAGAGCTGTGATATTAAAATTGCAGAGACAGATCTCCTTCATGCCCCCTTTAGCAGAAGAGTGCTAGCAAGAAGTCATGCTCTTTATGGGTGCTCTGTCTCTGCCAGACTGGCCTGCAGCCAGTGGACCAAGTCTTTCTTGACCAAGTTCTTGTTCCATGTTTTTAAAACACAACTCCTATCTTACAAGATTTTCAAAATGCAGAAGTGTTCCTATTTCACCTTTTTTAGAATCACAGTGGTGGAGAGAGAAAACCCCTGTCTTACGATGTAAGCAAAAGATCAGGAGTGCACTTGCACATAGCTTGTTGGTCATCCACTGAGATCTCAGAAAAGATTCGGGTGAAATGTGGCAGGTAAGGAAAAGCAGAGACCAAGCCTCTTCCCTTTCCTTGAAGTATTGGAGTATCTGACTTGCAAGTGTGTAAGAAGATTAGAGAAGATGATAGATCATTATAAAAGGGATAAAGTATCTAATGTAACAGGACAGAATGATGAGAAGGAGGTAGAGATGGAAGAAAATGCCGAAAGAGAATTAGCATACCACTATTTCTCTATGTTTCCTGTGTTGCATATTGGGATGTTAAATGGTTTGACATAAAAGTGTGATAATAAACAGGAGCCCATGTTACTACACACGTAGCAAAGTCTGTGCAGCAAATCAGAGACAAATAGGGATAAAAGTCACTTGAAGGGGTCAGCTGCTCCATCCTTCCATGCCAGGTAAGATCAGTTATCCATATATTATCACTTATTGTTAGCAGACTCCTGCCTACCCTCTTCCTCAGGATACCTAATGTGTTCCAGAGATTGGTTATCTTTGCTATTAGGAAGCTCTTGCTAATGTCAAAATTAAGTCTGCTGCAGTTTAAACCCGTTGTTTCCTCTTCTGTACACTGGGGATATTCTCATTCTCTCTGCAGCAGCCTTAATGCATTTCAAGACTGATATCAGATCTTTCCTCAGTATTCCTTTCTACAGTCAGACTTAAGAATAAATAAATAAATAAAATGAAAGGCCTTCTTTCCTTTCTCATCCTGAAAATGTGTAAATTTTATTCTTAGTGGGAAGGAACTACACAGTTCTTTAGAATCCCTTGCAAGAACATGAAAGGCAAAAGAAACCCTCAGCCTGGCATAACTATACGCATCCAGTTCCTCCACATTTCTTAGAGCAAAGCTTCAATAACCGAATTTCATCATGGCCTTTCAATATGCTTTGATTTTGAGAAGTGGATTCAGCTTCTAAGTCCTAGATATTGCAATCTCATCTGTATTGGCAGAACAAAGATGAATCTAGTAGGATCTCATGGAAATGTATTTTTTTTTTCTGCAAGATCCATTTTAGAGGCTTTAGGTATGCTGATCAGTGACAGAAGTAGTGCCACTGAGTTAAGTATCAAGTTGAGTGTTACTGTTACAACAAATCGTTACAAGCTATTGTTGTAAATGTAACCTATGAAAGTAATACATAATATTATCTATACATAGAAAATAATTCTTTAAAAAACTAAGTGACAGAATTATACCTTAGAACAAAATGTAAGCAAAAAATTGATACTTAACAGCTTTCACGCAAAACTGGAACAGACTAACCTTCTGGTGAGATATTTGTTTCTCAATATAGCTACAAATGTAGCTTATTTTACTATTTTGCAAATTTGCAAAGCCTGTCTTGCTGATTAAGGTTGCTGCTGTGCTGCAGAGGTATAAAGAGGTATAAACACAAGAGTCGGTAATTGCTGGGCCATTCAGTCTTTCCCTTCTGCTTCTACCCTCGGAAAGGAAAAAGCAAAAAGAGAGGTTCTGTAGAAAGAGGTTCTGTTTCTATTCCTGCTGAAGTTAAGGCAACAGGATCCTGCAGGCTTTAGGTGTTGCTAGGAAGGTACTGCACAAGCTGCTCTGCCTCTTTCACTGTGCTAGCTCTGCCTTCTACCAGCTGAGAATGCCATGGAAACAGAGGTTGGGAAGCAAAAGCTGGGCAGGTTGGGGATTGCGGATTTCATTTCATTACTTTTTTTTTTTTTTTTTTTTTTTTTTTTTTTTTTTTTTTTTTTTTTTTTTTTTTTTTTTTTTTTTTTTTTTTTTTTACATGCATCAAAGGAAACTTTCTGTGGAATGGCAGTGTGAAACATGCTGCCCCATTTCTAGTGATCTCCACAGCGGGGGCCACGCTCCCACTGGACAGAGACGAAACTCCGTGACAAGGTCAGCGCGGAAGCCGTTTGGCTCGGTATCTCCAGGTATCTCCAACGCAGTACGGAAACACCTCAACTAATTACAAGTGTGTGGGGGACCCAGTACAAGCTAATGAATGGTGTGAGTTAGCAAGCGTCTGTTCCGCAAGAGCAGAGACAATTAAAAAAAGATGGAAATAAAGTTTTTAATGGTGCTAGTAGTATTTTAAAGAATAATTTTCCTAATACCCTAGCACATGTCTTGCAAAATAACATGTCATTCTAGTTGCCATGCTGTTATCATGCTGTTTTCATTTCTTGTCTATACCAATAAGAGCCTATTCTTAATTATTGTGAGAGAGGGAGGCACCTACGGCTTACTGCAGAGGTATCTCAGTCCAGGCCACAGGTCTGTGGTGTTCAGGGCTCACAGTGGAGTTGCCACAATTAAAGTGTTCCTCCCTGCCAGTTACTGCCAACATGCACAACTTTAGCCTTTGCCAAAGGTGGGGCAATACATCTCATTTTAGTTTGTGCAAAGAGGAACCAAACTAAATGCTTTAAAATCAAAATCCTTAAAATCAAAATAGCTTAGTGATTTCACTGAAATTGCCCAAATTGCCCTCCTATACGCCTGTGAATCCTCACCTACAAGAATGCTCAGAGCTGCTCTAAAATTTCTTTGGCTTAGGTAATATCTACTAACTTGTAAAGTGTCAGGAATTGTATATTTGAGCCTACATTATTTGTTGAACTGCTCTGTAACTTGAAGGTTTTACTATGTCTGGCAGGTAAAACCTTAACTTTAAGGTTTTCCTGTGTCTGGCGTTGTCTTGAGCTAGCAAAACTGCAGTCATTCGTGCTTCAGTGCTAAATGGAAAGACAGCCACTATCACTGAAATCATTCGGCAGTATTCTATTAGGCATAAACATGCAGTCAGTGATCAACTAGAAAACATTCAGCTAAGCTGATTTTAAGAAAAATCATGATCTAAAACTACTGAGTTGGTCATGTGTCTTAAGGTGTTAACCATTTCCAGCCAGAGAATATTTTCATTACACATCCATTACTATCCTGAGACAGTGTCTTGATAAACAAGAAGACAAGAAGAGAGGAAGACTTACACTGCTTAATGCATGGAGGTCCTTGGAAAGAACCAACGCTACAGATCTCAGAGTTTTGAACTGCCTCATTTATATCGTAGGGATTATTTTAGATGGTCAACAATGCTAATCCGATCAGAAAAGATTAGCTTCTTTAACAGAGGCATCTAGTGCCATTTGCAGACACTTCAGATGTTGCAGATAACTTGCATGGGGTTTGCACATATGGTTAAAGGCTTAAAGGAAGCCAAGCAGAATGTCCTGTGTTATAACATCGCTATGTATAACATCACAGTTATCTGTTTATACAGGTATGTTATCCTGCTCTAGCTCTTACTGTTGTTAAACTTTCCTCTGCCTGCAGGAGATAGAAGGAAGATCACATTATTATCGTATTCACATCATATTATACAATAATATCACATTATTAGCTTCACAGCAACCCAAAGACTGGCACTTCAGTTTGGTATTGCAAGATGCCCCTTGGAAGTGGGCACCTACTCTCTTTCTGACTTGCTTTTGCTCATTCTGATCCCCTGATCTATTGATAAAAAGAATAAATCTAAGGCTGGCGTGCATGTGACCAGTTTGACAAGATTTGTCTTTGTCAGTAAACTAAAGAGCACCATGGAATGGATATAGGCATCAGAGGGCCATTATTTCTGCTTTTCAGTTTCAGCATAGTTTTCTCCTAGATCTCTCAGCCAGAGACAGCACAGTCTAGCCAGTTCCTATAAGGAACTTGAGTAAGTCAATGTAGTTTTACTGCTAAAAGTGTTTGATCAGAACATAGACTGGGCCTTGCAGCTCTGACCGGTCCCTGGGCCACCACACAGAGTCTCTCCCTGATTTCCTATCAATATAGAGTGGATGTAGCTGAAAATACCCTCACGAGATCTGAGGAGGCCCAAGAGAATTTTTCACTGTTGAGGTATCACTGCTTTTTCTCTCTGTGGGAGGATGTGTCCTGGCTCAGGCATATCTTCCTTTGGCATTTCAGGTGATCAAAGTTTGGTTTGCAGGTAGGATTTGACAAACACACACACACACACACACACAAAATAGAGAAAAGAGAAAAAGAAAACAAGAAAACACACTACCAATGTCTTTTTTTCCAATATTAATACTGAGATAGCTTGAGAGTAAGCAGCACACTAAGGATTAGATCCCAAGCAATTAAAGGTTGCTTTAAGACATTTGGGTGGTTTAGATCTCTAATCCAGAAAAAAAAAAAAAATGTTTTAAAGCTTCGTAAACTGCAACCTCGTGTGAAAAGAATCAAAGCAGAAGATCTCAACAGCTAACTACAAGGCCTGTTAATAAGCCAGCGACTGGAAAGCACAGAGACAAAGTGATTGCCCTGTTAATAGGGAGCCAGCAGCAAAACTGAAAATGGATGGAAATTTTTGATTCCCAGGCTTCTGCTTTAATTAGTGTACTCTGTGCCAGGGTAAGGAGCAGGAAGTATAGTGCCACTTCGCGAGAGAAGATGAAACAACCACGAAGCAAGCAGGAGCAGTGTCCTCACTCACAAGGGCACAGCCACAATATCTAAGCAAAGCAAACAGAGGAGACTCGGTGGCAGTAACAGGCTCAGCCAGCGCTCCAGTGATCAGACACATGCAAAGTGACAAGCTGGATTTGAGGTCAATCCAGGCCTGGTCAGAAAGTCAGGATCACCAAGGAACAGATCTGGGCACACTTATGAGTCTATGGCTGGGCATAGCTTTGGCAAAGAGTAGGGCCTGAGCCTTGGCCAGATCTTAAGTCAAGCTCATGGGCTTGTGTACCCTTGTGTATGGCTGTGCATAGCTGGAGGTCCCAGACCTTCTCAGGGCTGTTCAGGCTGTGTTTGCTATGCGCAATATTCCTGTTTCTAATGGCTATCAAGAGGCATCTTAAGCACTGCTATGGTTAATTTTCTTTAGATGACATAGCTTGAAATTAAATATATGGACAACTTCTTTGTTCTCGCCATGAACCAAGAGCTTCCCTAAAGTTTTTGTTACTATATGCAATTTTAATTAATATGATGCTGTAGTTCTAACATTCTTACAGTATAAACTAGCAGCAAAACAAATCTTTTGACAGTGCTGACTCCCACATGAGTGAGTGGGAAAGCACACACATGTCCTAAAAGGTAATGTGCATTGGGAGTTGCAGTAGACAGAAATTATGAACACTACTCGATTCGAAAAAATTTTACCTGAGGAGAAAATATTCCAACACTGAAATTGGGCAAGATCATGATAGTGCCTGCTCATTGCAGTGAAGCTTTTAGTAAAGTGAATAGTCCGTGGGCTGTCTTGCTTTACTGTAACTGATGCTGGATTTGAATAATTGCACTTGAATAAGCTAACATCAGTATTTGTTATGCAATACAGAAAAAAAAAAATAGACTGTTAGATCCTGCCCAAATGTTTACATTAGGAGGCTGAGAATCAGGACAATGTGTCATTTCCTTGCTTTGTACAAGGCCTTTTTGGACAGACTAGTCCTTTTTAGGTCTTTCAGTGTGTCAGCAGCAAGGGGTAAAGTTGTGACTGCTATACTTGATTGGAAGACCTGACGGGCAGCAAAGGGCACATACCTACCATGAGCCACCATATGATGGAAATATTTTGGGGCAGTGAAGCTCTCTGTTACATTTTCATGTATGTTATATGATTCCCTCTTCTCAGAGCTTTGTCTGCAAAGCACATTTGTATGTGTTTTGTAAGTACATTCTGTAAAGCAGAGGTTAGCTAAAGAGTGCAGATATGATGGTGCATTCACACTGATGTGTTTTCTTTTAATACAGCATTCAGCTTAGGACACCTAATTGTTTTCTGTGTTTGCTTTGTAAGCTTAACACCCAAATCTTTAGCTGCATTATGAATTTCACTATGGTTTTGTCTGTTCTGGACATGTGAGGTACAATCATGCTTACCTGAAAATAGAAAAGTGTATCTAAAAACATAAATTTACAGAGATAATTAAAATTACTGGGGGGGTGAATACTTGCTTAAAAGCGTGAAATGCTTTACACTGAAGGCAAATGCAATAGCAAGTTGTCAAAAGTTGTCAAAAGCAACTCTTGGTGTAGGTGCTTCACTATTAAGTGTTCATACCCAGATGCATCAAACAGGTTGTTAAAGACGTGCTCTCTGGAAATCAGATTCCACGTAATATTTTGAATTGGACACTCAATGAATTTTTTTTTTTTTTTTTTTTGCAAAGCATTATATAGAGATCTGATGTAACTCAAGAGGTATAAATATTTTTATTTCTAAGTATAAGATGCCAAATTAGTTCTGGTTATGAAAATGTCATTTTCCATATCATTGCATATTTATGGCTATTGCAGATAAGTCTTTTCAGGAAGTTTTTTGTATTGACTCATAGAAGAGACAAAATATGAGAAACTCCACATTGTACACTTCATAAGTCATTTTTCTGATTTTTGTTACAGTGAAGTACAACCGTTGTCCTAATGAATTTCAAATAATTAAATGAATAACAAGCTAATAATCCACTTAGAATTAAGTGGATTTTTTGTTTTACCTAGGTAAACATCCCACAGGAAATGTGTGTAAATATCAGTAGTTATGGAACAAATCTTGAATCTTCTGTAAGTCAGCTTGGGTTGCTCTGAATAGTACAGTGTTAGTACATTGTTAGTACCTAGTTAGTAAAGTTAGTACCGTGTTAGTACAGTGTTAGTAATAGTACAGAATAGTTCATCACACACACAGTCACATGTACAAAAAGGATATTGTGGAGCATTTGCCTAATGGAAAAGTTAAAACATGAGAATATGTACTGAAAATAAGACTCAAAGAACACTTTGTGAAGGCAAGTTAGACCAAGAACAGTCCAGAGCAAAATCGCAGAGCATTTGCAAGGAAATCTTAGATATACTGTCTGCTTATTAGTGAAAATTAAAGGACAGGAAGGTATGAATTTCAGTTAATAAAGAAATAGGTCATTTTACTTTTTTGACACAAGAACAACCCTGCTTGCCACAGGAACTGAGGTGATTTAATGTAGACTTTAGTAACAAGTTTGACTTAGCACCTCATGGTATTCGGTTAAACGATCAGAGCAGCGCATAACACCTGTGGAACACGTATGAACGGACTCACTTCTCAAAAGTGCCTATCAACAGGAAATCATCCCTGGATGGGGTGTCTCTGATGAACTTCCTTATGGATAAATCTTACAGCATTCAACATTCTGCTCAATAATCTACAAGTTAATATAAAATCAGCAGCAATGGAATCTGCAGATGACACAAGGTTTGGCTGAGGGGTAACTAGCTGGATATGTCAGTGTGCTGCGGGTCAGCTGGTAGGCTTGTCTGTTTAAACAAACTGTAATTTAATACAGCAAGACACATCTCTCTGTAGACAACAATGGATTCTAAACTGAAAAGCAATGACTCCAAAATAAACTGCAGAGTCACAGTGAAAAAGGATCCATGTTCTCCTGGTGAGACTATGGCAAAAAGAAAGAGCACAAACTGTAAAAACACAAACAGAAGAGTAGTAAATAGAAAGAGGTAAATGAGTTTTACTCTGCATATGGCATTGGAGGCACCAGAATGCTACTGCCATGTGTGGGACATACATCTCAAAAACATTGCTGAGAAAAATAAAGAGCAGGAAAGAGCTGAAAAAAAAATATGAAAGACTTATAAAAGGCTTACCTTAGTAGGAAGGACATTATGATGCGACTTGTGTATGTTGATTTACAGACCTAAAACACAGGATCCTTATCTCTGACAGAGAAAGCCAGAATATTAGGGGAAAAGGATATTTTAAGTTGTTGATTCCTTTATGTCTACCTTCCTATCATCAGGAAGTTTTGACCAAACAAATTTCTCATTTCATGACGAGGTAAAATGTGGTGATTTAGGAAAAGTCTGACCAAATCTAGTGTCCTCTCTCAACCTAAACACCAAAAATCTGTTTTCTTCTAGCGCTGTTTCGCTGCTTCACAAACAGATATCATTGTGCTAAGTGATAATTCTACTTCTTTACAGAAATCACCAGCAGTATCAAATGGAAAACATATTTTCATTAATACAGAAAAAACATAGTTAATAAATAAAATATTTATATTTACAGCACCCTGAGCTGACTAGGCAGATTCATGTACAATGGCATTAACACAAATTGTTGAGTATAAATAGTGAAAATGTTGCTTTTATTCGCAAAAACTAATAGCAGAGTTCTTGCACCACATATCCTCTAAGAACACAGTCCATTGGAAAAGTTACAGGTACCCCAAAAGTGCCTGCTTTTTCATTGTCCAGTTATTCCAGTCAAATATATCTCATTTTCTATCATCAGCCTCACACAGCTCAGCACCATGGCCAGCGCTGATGGCTGCACAGTCGCCTTGGCCACTTGGGTTCCTCACGATGGAAGCCTGTTCCTTCCAAAGGCTTCCCACTGCTGGGAAACAAACCCCTCCTACAGCAAGATTCGGTGGATTAGCTTGATTATCTTTGTAGACGATCCAGAATAACCACATACAAAGTGAGGAGCCTACTTTTTGAAGACATTAAGTGTATATGTGTGAGCCAAGCTGCAAGCAGCAGGGTATGGGTAAATACCTGCTTTGCTGGTAACCATCACTGACAGGATGCACTGCCATTTGTACTATACATGGAGTGTGAGAGAGGATTATTTGGCCCACTGTGTCAGAACTCAGAATAAATATATCTTTTCCTTTTTTTTATTCATTTGCCTTGGCTCCACAAGATTCGTGGGCTTACTCCAGATTTAAACTGTCTAAAGGAGAATGGGATTAATTTTCATCTATTATCCTCTTTGGATATTCACCACTTTGAACTTTGTATAATTATTTGCAGATGTGCAAAGACAATGCGGAATGCTACTTCGCTAGTTTTTCAGATGTGTAAAAAACTATGAAGACTCGTGGTGTTTGGAAATGAAAAGAGCTCTTAAGGAATATGGTTATTTCTTGAAAACAAATGTGAGTGTAGCACATGATGGCAAATCTCCGTTAGACTGATCTAACACTTGTATAGACTGATATAAGTAACTGCTGTAATGACCATGCAAGAGCTCCAAGATCTGGAGAGAGTTTGTATCACAGAGGTGCCAGGACACATTCAAGACCATTGTGCCTTCACTTTTGCTCGTGCTAACTAGGTTGAAATGGCACCAGCACATTTGGAAATGCAAAATCCATAATTCCACTTTGTTTATAGACTCCTCTCATGTATCAGACGCTGGCTTGGTGCAATTTTGTTTTCCATTTTGGATTTCTTTGACCGGATTTTCCTGTGATTGTTATTGGTGCAGCTCCATCAGCTTCAGAGGCCTAAAATCAGACTGACACTAACAAAAGCAACAGAACAGTATTTATGGCAGCATCCACATGTTGTCCATTATATTCATGGACAATAATTTACTAAAAAGCCAATCAAATTCCTTCCAAACATACCGAGTAATGAACATAAATTACCAATATCCAGCTATTATTTTTCACAGACAAAATGAAATCATGCCAAGAGCAGAAGAGTTTCAATGTTTCACTGTGCTTTTCACAGAGTTTACAAAATTAAGGAACAAAAATAGCAACTCTCTTTTTCTTCTGTGATCCAAAATTCTGCTTCTGGTGGATTTTATGATTTTAATAGATTTTATTTTGCAGTGCATAAATTAATATGGAATTAACTATCCATAGTTAATATTCATAAACACAATTTGTATGAAAAAAAGACCAGACAATATGTTTATTACAATAGGAGAGTCTACCATTATAGATTGATTTTATTCTAATGATAACATATGTATTATATACATATATGCATATATATATTATATGCTGTGGCCAATCAGCTGCAAAACAGCTTGGCATAGAAGGGTCTGAGGGTCATGGTGGACAAGAAGACAACATGAGGCAGCAGGGCAGCCTTGTGGCAAAGAAGGCCAATGCTCTCCTGGGCTGCATTAGGGAGGGTGATGCCAGGAGCTTCAGATGCACATGGTGGTGGAAGTGGAGAGGGCCAATATTCCCCTTGCTCAGCCCTGCTGAGACCACCCCTGCTGTGCTGCTGGCTCCTGCTGCAGCTCTCCGGCACAAAAGAGACACAAGAGAGATACTGGAGTGTGGCCTGACTTCATGTCACAGCTGGTAAGTGAGTCTACCAGGGGAGGTGTTTGGCTCGTTGTGGATGTGCTCTTTGCAAACAGTGAAGGATTGGGGAGAGAGTGGTGGTCAGAGGCTGATTTGGCAAAGGGACCACAAAATGATAATTTTCATTTTTTTGTTGAAAATTGCTGCCTTGGAATTCCAGAGGGCAGACTTTGGCACCAGGACAGATTAGGGGTTGACCTGCTGGAAAGCAGCTCCACAGAGAGGGACCTGGGAGTCCTGGTTGACACCAAGTTAACCATGAGTCAGCAGTGTGCCCTCGTGGCCAAGAAGGCCAATGGGATCCTGGCTGCATCAGGAGGATGTTGGCAGCAGGTCGAGGGAGGGGATCCTGCCCCTCTCCTCAGCTCTGGTGAGGCCGCACCTGGAGTATTGGCGGCAGTTCTGGGCTCCCCGGTATAAGAGGGACATGGAGCTTTTGTAGAGGGTCCAGTGGAGAGTGACAAAGAAGATTAAGAGACTGGAGTGTCTGTTGTATAAGGACAGACTAAGCGAGCTGGATCTGTTTAGCCTGAGAAGAGAAGACTGAGAGGGGATCTGATCAATATGTGTAAATACCTGAGGGGAGAATGTAGGAAGGAAGGGGCCAAGCTCTTCTCAGTGGTGGCCAGTGACAGGACAAGGGGTAATGGGTACAAGTTGCAACACAGGCGGTTTCATCTCCATGTGAGGAGGAACTTCTTCCCTGTGAGGGTGACAGAGCCCTGGCACAGGCTGCCCAGGGAGGCTGTGGAGTCTCCTTCTCTGGAAATCTTCCAAACCCGCCTGGATGCCGCCCTGTGCCCCGTGCTCTGGGTGTCCCTGCTGGAGCAGGGGGGTTGGACTAGATGGTGTCTCTAGAGGTCCCTTCCAACCACAACCATTCTGTCACTTTGTGATAATTAAAGAATCAGGATAAAACTGATAAAAAGTTCTTTGGAGAATGAAAAGCCAAAGTCTTACTTTTATCTGTAGGTAAATCTTTGACCTTGCTACCATGCAAAGTCCAGTCTTTTTTTTTCCAAATGCAGTACATTGCTTTCACAATATAAAATATGTTGCTCAGATAAACCCACTTCAAACAGCAGGCTTTCCAGGGTTTGTGTCTGACTTTCTCAGACATTACTTACCCTATATATTTACCAAGATACCAAAGTCCTCTTCAAATTTTGTCAGCAGCAATTTTACATTTTTTCCCAGATTAATAAAGACATTGTATGAAATAAGGTGCAGAGCAGATCTCTGCAGGAGCAGCTAAAGCACTTTCATGGATGATTTTCGATTTACATTTTTCAATTTACATTTGCAAATATATTTTGCAAGCTATTAGGTGGCTAGTTTTTAATTTACTTGAAGTAGGCTGTATTGATTTTGTACTTGCTTAATTTTTATCAGAATGTAATGAATCTAAATATACTCTACCAGTTACTTGTATTAACCATGTTTTTAATCTCACTATAAACAATATCAAATTTGTTTGATAAGACACACAGTCAACAAATCTGTGTTGATTGCCACTAATTAGGCACCTTCTTTAATTCCTTACCGATTGCATTCTATGTCAGTCTTTTCCTGATTCTGCCCCAAATTATTGCACAGCTGATGTGCCTGTTTTTTCAAGGTGATGGTGCTTAGAAGGGAAAAGAAAACATGCAAATGAGAGAAGAAATATCTATAGCAAACAAGTATTTTCACCTCATGAGTGTCTCTGTTTTCCTGCTCCCTTGGGCACTGGCTGCACTCAAAGGAGGTCGAGCATATGTGTTTATGACAAAAACTGTCACAGTCAGGAAGCCTCAGCAATGACAAAGGTAGAAAAGGTAGAAATGGTATTTTTATACTTTTTCAGTGCAAATAATTCACTTATATTTTCAAAGTAAAAGAAATTTCCTGACAAAATGCATCCCTGGAACTAGCAGGACAAGAATGGCAAGGGTGATGTTTGATGATGGAAAAGGCTCTGCTGCTCTACGGGGTTATCAGAGAGAGAAAACTCTCTCCACGAGCACAGCTCACTGCTTCACAAAACACCACGCTGTGCTAAAGCTGAACGAAGCAGAACTCAAATACAGGGGATGGGATAAAAGGTAGCAATTGCCTTGAATATAGGTCAAGCAGTCTTATTGCTTATTCATTAGATTTTACGTTTTTAAGTATAGGTTATCCTGGTGTGTAATCATTTAAATAAGGAAATGAGGCCCAGCTGACAGTTCCTCACCACACCCCTCTGTCTCCTCTCCTTGCGATCCCGGCGGGGCCAGGCGATGCTGTGCAATGCAGGCAGTGCAACTCAGCCTCTGCAGGCAGCCTCACTCACACGCTGCCACGCGAGCGCTTTTCACATTAAGGAGCCTGCGGAATGGAATACCTTTCTGGGAAAGGTTGCCTTCCTCTTCGTTAGAGAATTGGGTCTGGGATGGATTCCTGAAAGCTGCTAGGCATCCAGCAGCAATTTTCATTGTCAAGGCACAGGCACTGTAAAATTTCTAGCTGTATAAATAGGAGAGAACGTATTTTTTTTAGTGTGTCTTATCTTTCACATTTTTGAAGAAATAGTTGCCTGGCACTCTGTGGAAAGCATATTTCAGAGTTAGATTGCACTAGGATTTTGTAGGGATGCTTTTTCTTTCTCTAAATGAGCTTCACTGCTAGTTGCAGATATACATGTAATTCTTATTATCTTTAAGGATATAAGGAGAATTTCTTAAGACCCTTTTCCAGGATCAAAAGTCTCTCACAAAAGATATTATACATTAACTGGGGCTGTACAGATGCATAGCTCCATGTCCTCATATGTTGTGGGAGTGCTCATGAAACAGTAATAGTCATCCCATCCTAATTGTTAATGCTACATACTAGTAACTAAGGCCATATGCTCCTGGACTCACCTTTTCTTTAGTGCCTACTAATAACTTGCCCTTGTCTGCCTTATATTGCTTGTACTGCTGGAGGAATTCTGATATAGAACCCATGAGAACTGGTATCTGTGAGTGAGTATTTTGAACTGTTCTCTCAGGAGCCATATGCCAGTCCTAATATTCTTTATGTGGTGGATTTCCATATTCTTCAACTATCTCTGAAATTATTTCTTGTTTCTCATAGAAATCAAAGAAAGCTAGATCAGGATAGTAATGTAACCATTTTAGCTGTATGATGGTCACCGTCCAAAAGAATCATAAATATTCATTCCACTGGTGTCATCCCTGCCAGATAAATTGTCTGGTGTGTTAGTGGAAACAAAAAGGTGTGCAGAAAACTGTTTTGTTATTTAAGCTGATTTTTTTTTCCTTCAATTTGCCCATAGATCCTTTTGTCTTTGGTAAGCTCCGCAGGCAAGTCCTGTTCCAACATCTCTGAAATTTAAGATTTCCTTTGCCCAATAGTATTACCATCACACTCTCTGTTCTCCTCATGAAGAGCCATCCACCTCTCCCTATTCAAAATTCACTTTTTTTTGCTCTATCTCCTGTTTTTCCTACTAGAGAATCTGAATGATCAAAATCCTCAGACTGCCAAAACACAAGAGGTAAGAATTCCTGTAAAAGCAGGCTATGCAAGTGCTCTCCTATAGAGTAGAAACTGTTTTAACCCTCAGAGAAGACGGACAAGGTTTCATGCTAGATTGTTAGTTTAATTGACTTTAAAACAAACCTTCACTGTACTGCCATCTCATGATGTGAAAATAACATGGATGTTTTTAGCTCTGCATGCCTAAAAAGAGTTCAGACTTGAAAAGAAAATAAATGATTTATTTGACTCTTGGTGGTAGTTATTTTCAGATCATCTTGCTTTTGTTTACAGAATAAAACCGTCCCTCATAACTCAGCAGCCAATATTCCTAATTTGAAGTTCTTGGGGCTTTACAATAAAGTCCTTAGTTAGATACCTTACAGAAACTAAGCATTCCAGGAGAGCTATCTATATAGGCATAGCAGCTCCATGTGCATATGCATTTTAATTGCCTTAACTGTTTTTCATGGCAATAATGCTACTAGTTCTTTTATCTCTTCCTGTCTACTCCATCACTTCAAGCAGACTAAAAAATAATCTAACCAGAAAGGATTCCAAACTAGTTAGTTAAGATGCTTCCTGATGCTTGGGATATTGCTATTTGAAAATAAACATCATAAATGAGAGGACATCCTGTGTCCTGACTATTTTTGGACTCTTCTTGGATTTTAATCCTCTTAGTGCAATGAATGTTGGGGTCTTTCTGGCACATGTGGGAATCTATGTTAGAATATCATCTACACAATCTTGAAGAAAATGTCTAAAATAGGTCAGGTGAATGGTTCCTGAAAATTATTTATTCTCTATTGACAAGGAGAAAGACCAGGGTGATTATCTCATGTAGTAAATGCTTGTTCCATAGGAATCTGAAGTTACATGAGATGAAACCTGCCTTTCCTCGTAGCAGAATGCTTCACCTCCTGAAGTATCTCATACTGTCTAGGACTCTTTCAGCAGGTCCAAATGAGGTAGACCCTCCTCAGAAGAGCTAAAGTCTTGACAGTTTTGTGCTCAGTCAAAGTCTGCAGCAAAGCAGGGACTCTTGTCAAAGTGAGATGTTACTCAACATGGGCATGGTATACAGAACTCCTGGCTTGATTTCTTCCCCTTGTCTGGCTAAAAGAATCCCTTAGCTAAAACAGTCCCTTTTTATATTGACCAAAAAAAATGAATTATATGCATGTCTGTGGTAAGTTTGTCTAGTTCTGTGCAAAGGACTAGGGATTGGATCATTCTGCTATGAGAAGAACAAGATTTTTATGTAAACTCCTTACTATTAGTGGTTTTCATTCATGCTGCATTCACATAGCTGTCATGGGTACTGCTTTTTCACACTCTGAATCTATTAAGGGAGCAGGAGGGCTGGTTTGATGGATCATATGCTAGAGCAGAAAAATAGGAGGTAAACCACAAAGAACTTCCCGGGTAACATTCAACCCTAAATGCTTCAAGCAAACATATAATACAATCTCTTTCATAATTTAATCAAGCTCCGTCTTAAAAGCTATTGGATTTTTACTTTGTTACTGTTAGAAGATTATTCCAAAACCTGAATGTTTTGAGTGCTAGAATTCTGAGTTTCAAGCCTCTATTTAATTCATGCCAAATTCTCTTCATCTATCCTGCCCCTTAGTTTAAAAAGCTCTCTTCCTACATTGATCTTTGTATTTATAGACAGTGATTATATCTCCTTCCCGCTCTTGATTTTCTGGACTAAGAACCAATCTCCTATGGGCTCTCCATTGCCCTAGATGTCCATTTCAAAAATGCATTCCAGCTTTTGTGAACATGGCTGAACCGGGTTACATAGGATACCTCAAAGGAGGATTTAGCCCACTATCCTAGTAATCATTCTCCTGATGAAGAGTTAGAAATGAATCCATGTTTGTTATCATAGATTATTATAGGTGCTTTACTAGATTCTGCAGAAGATTTTTTGGTCCTTCCAACTCAATGTGTTGGAAAATGTGTTGTTCTTTGTTGTACTTTGCTACAGAACAAAGTAATTCAAAAGTGACCAGATAGATGGTGACGGTTTGGAAGTCTGAAATCAAGTAAGCATGGCCCAGTCTACAAAGCAATTGTAAGACTTTGTAAGGAACTGCAAATACCTTGGCTCCCAAATGGTTGCTGCTGGTGCCAGACTCAGGGACTAAGTGCACTGAGTGTACTAAATGCAAATAATAGAAGATAATGATGACTGTAGGAATCTGTATTATACCTCATTCTTATGCACGGAATAGAGATTGATTAACATCAGAAAGGAGATCCCCATCACAGAAATGGAAATGTTGAGGTGGTCAAATGCTTAAAAGCTCCTGACAAGTGGAAATGGAAGTCTAAAGCAAGCCTACTCCATGAACCTGAGACATGTCAGAAAGCTCCAGGAGTTAGTAGTTAAGAGCAGGATGTGACAAAAAAAATACCATATTTTTTATTGAAATACTTTGACCCGAAATCCCCTGGCATCACAATTGCTCAGTCATTTTGATTATGTTTTTGTCGGATCCTGCACAGGCCACTAGAGAAGGTCAGTAAGGATCTCAACAGTACAGGATGTATCTGTACAAATCAAGATATCCATAGAAGATGTGTGGTGTGCTATGTCCGGAAGGTGTGGCAAAGGACAGTGGACATGTAGATGAAATGTGTCCTTGGTTGTCATCTGCTTAGAAAGGTGAGGGTCCAGTTGTTGGTCTCCACTGTATCATGACAGTAGCTCTAGTTACTTGCTGATGATTCATAATATGCCATTTATACCACACTAGATATTTCTACTTGAACCACATCCAATCCATTTTATGCTTATTCCTTCCTTTCCAGCACATGTCTCTAAGATGTTAGCCTTTTGAGATAGAGTAGGCAGCAATACAAAAATCAATGCATAAATAATACAGAAATACCTAAGTATATCTACTTCATTTATGCCATACAAAATGGATTTTAATTAATTTTTCAAAAAGGCAGAGATGAATTAGATAAGCAGAAATAAATAAGATGCACAAAATAACATAAAATTTAGACTGTTTTAAAGTTCTCAGATTAAAATGTATGATGACCTTATATTCCAAAAAACAGGGATATAAATATTCCTCCTTTTGAATTTAGAGAAATTTGATTTGGTGTCAGCTGAAAAAAAAAAAAAAAAAAAAAAAAAAAAAAAAAAAAAAAAAAAAAAAAAAAAAAAAAAAAAAAAAAAAAAAAAAAAAAAAAAAGGAAAGGGAAATGCAATCATAAATAACCTTGCTGGATCAGAACAGAATTTAACAAGTCACTAGTAACAGGCAGCTTCAGAGGCTGATCAGGCAGCTCCCAGAACTGCCTCCCTCTCCTCCCTCAAAAAAACAAAACAACAGCTGGCCACCTGGGAATTTCTCCTTAACAACAGTCAACTCATTTTCACTCTGGAATGTGAGGATTTTTAGACCTATATCTTAATTATTGCTATATAGTTATCAAGATTTTTAAAATTCGATTGAGGTCTTGGTGTCATTGTTTTGAAGCATTAGCTTCAATGGACTAATTATGTATGTGTGAAAATGCATTAATAGATTCCCTTTCTCATCATCCCTAGCAAGTACCAAATTGTAGCAAGTTATAAAGTCACAGACTTTGGTGAGAAATTTTGCTGAAGCAATAAGAAGATTTTATTTGATGCATAAGAAAATAAAGCTAGAATATAAAGTATGGAAGAGAGAAAGAGCAGGAAACCAAAGTGAAGGAAAAGAATGAAATAAAAATATAAGGAAAAATATGCTATTTAATAATTCACAATAAAACAAAGAGCTATTCTAATAGAGAAAAAAAAAGAAATGAAGAAAGATACTCTTCTTACGCAGAGGTGTCTGAGATTGAGGTAAAAGAAAAAGGAAAGATGAAATATTTGTAATTACTGAAGTTTGAGATTGTGCAGAACTTCTTTCAAGCAAACAAGCCTTGAGTAAGGCTTCTCATGACTGGTGAGGAGAAGCAGACTGACAGGCAAATGAAATGTTGCTGTTCCAACTACACATCCTAAGCAAAAAATCCACAGCTTTTCATAAAAGTCACGCATATTGTCATGGAAACAAATCTGGAAGTGTTGCTTTGGTGAAGGGTATTTCTGGAACAACAAAAGGAAAGATACATGTTTGCTTGTTTTGTTTATGCTGAGCAAAGGAAGTTCATTGTTAAGTTATCTCTGGATTGCTACTTTATAAGGACTGCATTTCACTCAGTGCTTTTAACCTTTTATTAAATGTGGAAGAAACAGGAAAATATAAAAATGCTTAATTTAAAAAATATTACTTCGTTTTAGTAATTTTCATAATTCTTATATTATTTTCATGTTGGAATCCAAAATTGCTCTCTGGATTTCTAGACTGAATTTATCATCTTTTGTGGAAATAAGAGTTCAGATATTCTTGATTTGTAGATGAAAACTAACTGGTATATTTCAGATAAAGCCCATGTAAAGTGTGAGAAAAGGCAACTTTGCCTTCTCCCTGGCATTGTCTCACCAGTAGAAAATGATAGGAACAGTCTCTGAGGTTTTTGGCAATTCAGGAAAGTGGATTGATTAATACATTGCTTGAAACACAAATAGTACTGCGGAACAGTTTCCCAGGAAAGAGTTACCTTGTTTGGCTAAACCAGACTCCTATGAAAAAGAAAGGGNAAAAAAAAAAAAAAAAAAAAAAAAAAAAAAAAAAATGACAAAAGCAGAAAAATGAGTTAGTGTGGTAAATGGTAACCAAGGTGGAAGTGGTTGAAAAAGCTCTTGTACTAAAGCTGTCATAGATGCTTCGGATTTAACCAGGTTGGAATAATGTGTTGTGGAATAAAGTGCTGTAACATCTCTGTCCTCTTTCTGATAAAGTGATAAGATACTTTAAAAGCAGAACAACCACCCTGATATTAAAAGCATGGAAATGGCCAAACATCTAAGTTTGATGGTCAAACTGCTTATAAAGTTGGCTTTTCAGTGAATGTAATTTGAAAAGAAGTGGCAGTCTATTAAACAGTCAAACTCATCTCTTTTAGTAGCACAGGAACTTCCATAGATGAAGACAGTTAGAGGCTGGGAGAGTCAGCTGCAAATTCCTTAAGCATTCGCATACGGTCTCTGCTGGAGACAAAAACAAAATGTGGGCAGGTGGAGCTTTTTTTGAAAACTGAGATGGTTTACCTGCTTTTTTGTTCTTACAGCGTAAACATTTCCTCCTCACTTGAAAAAACTTTCCTCTCGCTGCCACACTACTTCATGTTCTCATCCTTTAAACTTGCCAGTTACAGACCTTGAAGAAGATAATCTGGTTTGTATCATTCATTCTGATGGCTTTTTTTTTTTTTCTTACTTCATCAAATTAATTTCTTAATCCATCAGCCGCCTTCTGACAGGTAGTGAGTGTTCTGGGGTTTGGTTCCCCCCATGGAGCTGAGCCATTCAGAGGGGCTGAGTGCGGTGTGGAGAGCTGGGTGCTGGTAATGGGACCCATCAGCAGCCCCCAACGCAGTACGTGAGGAACCAGCTCAGGGTCCATCCAGGGAGCCCTGTCAGGAACTAAAAGATACAGGGACAGAGATAAGGTTACAACATGGGTCCCAAAAACATCCACCAGGCAGGGCCAGAGACTCAGTTGGGGCAAGCACAGCCACAGTCACTGGGGCAGGGAGTGGGCTAACATGGGCTCCTGGAAGGGCAGGAGCAGGCCCTGAAGAAGGCTGGTAGTGCCCTCAGAGCCTTGATGCTACGAATCAGTACAAAAGTTGAGTTTAACCCCAGTATCTACTGAATACTGCAGTATTAGGAAATGTAGATGCTGTGGGAGCAGTGTAAAATCATGACAGGAACTATAAGTTGAAAGCCTTTTTTATTCGTATGCTCTTATTAATTCAATTTGTTTTTATTCTGGAAAGAAGTGAATACAGCTTACAAGATGATAACATCTTTTCTTTTTTCTGGCTTCCTTTAGATGTATAACAGTCAGGTTCTTCCTAACTAGCGAATGATGTATATGTTTCAGCTTTCATTACTCTCTCAAACAGGTTGGTAATTAGCCCATAGAAAATATCTGGCATTGAATTAAATCCAAACAGCTGATGAAAAAAATCAATATCTTCAAAATGGCAAATTAATTATACAATATACTGAAGATGGTAATACAGTAAGTCAAAATCTGAAACTGCACTAAAGATGGATGATAGATCAAATTCTGAAACTGCACTAAGATGGATGATAGGTCCACTGCAAGTATTTCTATCAAAGCTAGCTACACTTGACTTCCTTTTTAATCTGTGAAAACAAATAAACACTTTTTAGGCATGATGCAACACACATCTAAAATGTGCCCTAAAAATACCCACTTCTCTCTGTTGACTGCAAAGAGTGATGCTCTCCAGTGCGAATGTGACATGGTAGACTGTTCACACTTAGGTGAGATGAATCCCACGTTGTATGTCTGAACAAGCTTTAAAATATCATTCAGACTTCCCTAAAAATGATTCTTCTTTCTTCCTGATGAGCAGACTCTTCTATCAGAAAGATACTTACTGAAGTGTATTCAATTCTGTCTAGCTCCATTTAACATCTGTCCCTCAGCATCACTGGAACATGCCTTGGAGAAGGAAACAAGTTAACTGGAAGTCATATGTCAACTTTGATGTCTCTCTTCCAGGCACCTAGTTCTGTGAAACTTTTCCTTATTCGGTTATACTGTCAGATCTTGTTATTGTCATACACTGGCTCAATGTATTAGCTTCACAGTCTAGGACAGCTTAACAGACATTATTAATTTATAATACAAAGCTCAAATACCTGAATTCAACTCTGACAGGGAGTTCAGTAAAAATACGCTCTTAAATTCTCTTTGTTATGTAATTCTATTTATTTTCTTTGTCTTGACTTGGTCACAAGAAAATAAAGCATTTATGATATTTAAGTACACTGTTCATGGCAGGACAATTGTGAGGAAAACTAGTGCAAAGTAAACTTACATGACTGATCATTTTGCTTTTATTAGAAGCCTGTTTTTCTAAGATAAGGTATATCTCAAAACTATGACATAGTTTTTTAGCCTAGGGAAAGTTTGCATATTTTTGTTAACTGAAATAGGAATTTTGTTATAAGGAGGGTCTCTAGTTCAAAAAATCCCTTTACATAGGTCTGTGCAAGCACAGCTTGGTAGAAAAAATAACTTTCATATTTTTTCCATAAGAATATCATTCTGTTGAAATCAAAATTTTCTGTATAAATGGACCAGTTTTATGACCTCACATCAAACAAAACCAATCCATTTTGAAGTATGGTTTTGTTGGGCTCCAAGTATTAATCCTACTGAATCACAAGAACTACTTTTCATCTCTGAATGTAATTTTCTCAATTATGAATTAAAACACATAAAATAAATACTGGAAAGAACTACTTCAATTTTACTGACCATGGATAAATTTTCAAATACATAATTATCTTTAAAATTTGAGCTGTTTTCTTCGTTCTTGTATTGAAGAAAGCAAATTCTAAAATCCATTTCTCACAGAACACAAATATCATTCCCAGTACAACTCTAATCATTTCTGGGATATGTATTTTAGAAATAAATCTTTCTCTACTTAACAACTCTTCTAAAATAGATGGATGATTCACACCCTGGGGGTGCCTGTTTCTTTCAGATGGCTATAAGGAGAATCTAGGTTGATGAGTCTAGACATTGACAACCAACTCTCAGATATGTACCCCTGGGCAAGATGACTCCTTTCTATTGTAAAGATGAAAATACTATACAATTGCTGAAAAATCAAGGCGTGTTTATCAGCAGCCAGCTTTAAAACAGTGTAGCTATGGAGACCGTGGAATCCCCATTATGGGAGCATAAGAACGTGTTAAAGAAATGCCTGTCAGGTACCGGCTATGCTAGCATGCTCCACTTTGTTCAGCTTTGCTCCCTGACTTGCTTTAGTTGGAATAGCCCTGTAGTTCACACACAGAAGTACAGTCCTCCTCTCCCCAGGATTCGGCACAGCGATGCCCTCCTCTCCGAGGACCACAGCAGCAAGTCGCAGGTCTGAGGGCTTGGGTCTGTGCTGATGCCAAGTCCCCTTCAACCACTCGTGGCCTTCCTGCGTGGCTTTGCATGTGGCCTCCATCCCACAGGCATCCCACAGGGGCAGGGCTCAACGGGATCACATGGATGTGCTGCACCTTTTTTGCCATGGACTACTATAGCTTGCTTAAACTTAGCCTTGCCTCTCAAAAGATGGATGGGTACATGAGCTCTTAAGTAGGTCTTTAGAGTAAGTTTATGTATTAATCTAAACTAACTCTAAACCTAAATGTACCTAACCCATAGCCTTAACTCTAACCCACAAACTAAACCCTAACTCAAACCTAACATTAAGTGTAACCTTAACACTAAGCATAATTGAATCATCCGTAATTGAACCTAACCTTAAGCATAAACCCTAAACCCTAACCCAAGCCTTATCCTAGCCCCTGTGTCTGACCCCAACCCTAACCCTGATTCCTAACCCTGTCTCTCTCTAGGATTCCCACTTAGCACTGTCTGTCCATCCTGGCCCCGTGGTTCGTGGCTTCCAATGGAGGGCAGATGTGGCCCGGGTGCCCACAGCACCCACCAAGCACATTTCAGAGCTGGATGTGGTCCTAATATTTAGGTAGTTCACTTCCAGTAATTAGAACTAGAATTTCAAATTTCTGGGACCTGGGGCCTTTGTCACTTTGCACCTTGAGGGGGTTGCAAAGCCAAGGGAACTAGAGATTGTAAGATGAGCAAATTGCAGTCATTTGGGTTATGCAAGTAAGCTATTCAAATAAGAAGTGCAAAAGACTAAAAGTGAGTTTTTATTTTTACTCCTGCTGCTGTGTCACTTCATATATGCTGATAAGTAATTTATTGCGTGTTTACTGAATAGAATTATGGTTGTCTCACTTTATCTTCCTGTAAGCTCAAATTCAGCAAAATTCAAAACATGTGAAATAAATTAAAATAAAATAAGAAATAGAGACGAATTTTGTCCTGCTTCCTCTTCCCATAGGGTCAATAATCAACATCCTCTCCCCACAGGGTCAACAGTCAACAATTAGACCTGAGCAGTCTGCAAAAAGTCCCTGGCCTTAGCAGCAATAGCTGCAGCGCGTGGTGACAGCAGCTCAGATGAGCTATGGGGCCGAGAGGAGGCAAAGGGAGATGTTCAGCCCGTCAGGAATGGGAGCCCCTCTCTCAGTCCTTGCTGTGCACTCCCAGGGAAAAAGAGATGTGCTAGTGCCACAAGAGAGCTTACATATCCTATGTTTGAGCACTGTATGGGATGGGTATGGCCAATTTATGCATTTATGCATTCAGTCAGCACTGAAGATGGAGATGAACATAACTTGTGTAGTGACTAACAGAAAAATGAAAAAAAAAGTAGGTTTTACATTGCATCACTCGCATGAGGATGAAGGAGTGGGAAGAGAGGGCGAGCCAGCTGTAAAACTCAGCAGTGTGGGGTACTGTTGTGGCGTTAGGACAAGCTTGAGCACAGGGAAGACATAAGTAGCCTCTCTCTTAGTACAGTTTCCAAGGCAGACAGAGAAGCTGTGTGTTTATAGTGCCATTGTTCAAATAAGGCAGAATTAAGGTTATTTGAGAACTTATAATAACTCTTCATTTCCTGGTTTTCAAGAAGCCTAATATTTGTTGACTTTTCCATTCTGAAAGGGCACAGGACCTGCCAGGAATACTGCTATTGCCTTAGAGTTTTTCAGCAGTGAATTACTTAGTTGGAGAGAATGCATTTACATTTCCTTTTGCACATGCCAGTGGCCTATCAAGCAGTTGCAAATCCATTTCAGATGTGGCTATAGGGGTTTAATTCAAGCATGCCAAGCTTTCACACTGTGTTTTTCTTCAGCATGTACCTGAGCTGGAAACACGATTTTCCCCATTGCACAGATAAGGAAAGGGTGAGCTCACAGGGCACGGCCACAGGTGACCCCACAGGCCTGTGAAGCATCTCTCACAGTCCTAGGCCCCTCCGCTCTCCACTAGCTGCAACGGTGCAGGATGTGCCCAGCTCTCGTCCCTAGGCTTCTACAATCCGATACACCACAGTCTGAATTATGGTTGTCTCCAAAATGTTATATATGGAAATAGAAAAGAAACTTGGATTCATAGCCCAAAACATCAATGAATTTTCATGATACAGTAATTTTAAGCATTTAAAGGCAGACTGATGTATCTCTCACATCAGCTTCTTCACTCTTTCACATTTCCAGATCTTGTTGCCTTTTCCTTCCCATTATAGCAGTGGCATTTTAGAAGCAGAAAACATCCATGTAATCTGGCAGCCGTAAGAAAAACTCTTTCTTCTTTCCTCAGAAACTACCCCTGGGGAACCCTACCTCACAAATTTCCCAAAGCATAACTCCAGACCTGAAACATTACAGTACACAGAAAACTGAATAAGCACCCGTAGTTTAAGCACTTAAAAAAGCTTTCCTTGTACAGGATATCCAGATTCTCTAGTCTGTTTGACCCAATACTGCTGGATGAGTACGGATACTCCTGGAAAAGAAACGTGTGGAACAGCAGCTCTGAGCACATACCCATGGATGGAGGAGGTCCCGAAGAGCCCCTCTGTATGAGCTTGTGCTGCAGAAAGGTGAATGCTTAGAGCTGTCTACAAGATGTTCCGTGTAGAGAATCAAAATGCAAAGACCCTGCACCAGGTGTCCCATATCCCTATTCCCACTCTAGCCTTTCATTACCCTCTAAGCTGAACTTGGATATTCTCTCTTTCCTTTCCCGGGATCCAGTCCTTCCCCTTTCCCTCCTGCTCATCCTTTACTTTACTCCTCTAACCTCTCCCTCTTTTCTGTTTGCCTCTCAAGCACTCACTTGCATAATCCACTTTGTTTAAAAAAGCACCTTTTGAGTGTCCAACTGTGTTCTGATTGCACTTACAGTAAAAGCTCAAAGCTTGTGATTGTCCTGTGAGAGGTATTATGTATTGGATTCTGTTAAATTTTACGAGGGATCTCCATGGGGTTCAATATGTTTTTGCTCAAAAATCTGTGAGAAGACTTAATTTTAAAGCTCTCTTTCTGAAAGGATGTCCTCAGTCATCTCTTTCTTTTGCTTGGTTGTATTTTCATTTCAGAAGAAAATTAACAACAGGTGAAGCTTATCAGGATTCTATGGTGAATCTATTCAATTTAAGATATGCATATTTTTCTCTACATTCCACTTACGCATAATATCTATGAAAAATTAATTTACTATGTATATACCCCTGAAATACTTGCTTCTTTGGAAAAAAAATTATACTGTCTCTATACCAAATTATATTCTATTAAGTGTTAAAAATAGCTGGGTTTCTTCACTGTCTATGATGCAAACAGCTGATATTATGGGAACCTTTTCTCATCCCTTTAACTGTGCTAATTGTAATTAGAAGTAAGTGAAAACACTCATATTTATTTGATTCGTTTTACCTTTTTGCTGCTTATAAGTCATCTGCAAATAGACAAAGCCTTTCTGGAAAACATTCTTTGTTTAAATTGCAAAACCTGTTTGAAAGCTTGACTCCCTAAAGTCATAAATGAACAAGTGTAATGCATACACTTTTCCATACATTTCCCCATGGGCACCAGGAGGCCCTTCCTCAGTGACGGCATGGGAGGACACAGAGTGTCCTTTCCCTACAAAACCTGGTGGCCTGGGAGGTGCAGGGGCTGCTCCTCTCACAGCAATTCTTCCTGTTCCCCCCCGTCTGCTCTCTCTCTCAGACACCAGCTCCTCAACAAGACTTCAAGGCTCAGGAGTAATCCATTAATATTTATTTTACACCCTCATATTTTGAACAACAATTTATAAAGAAAATTGGGGGAAAGGAATTTGGAGGAAAAGGGCAATCCATTTTGACATGAATCCTTTTAAAGAAAAATTGCTGCAATTCCTTTGCAATATTAGATGGGAAAAAAAAACAGGGAAGTCGAAAACCTTCTGTTATACCAACTATTTGAAGATCAAAAAGAAGCCAAGCTCACATTTTTTCCAGAAAAAAAAAAATCCCTAGCTGTGATTAACATATCCTAGGAGATATGTAAATATATATATTTTTCCATAATACTGAAAAGGGTTTCAGAAGACCTTCTCCTTCCTCACATCATGGTAATTTCAATGAGTATTAAGTGCAGTGAGCTTCACTCCATCCCTGGAAAGCAACCATCAGCAAAGGCTTTTGAAAAAAGGTGGAGCGAATGTCTGTAAGGGAGGGTTTATGTACAGCTCAGGGTAGAGGGACAGACTAGGTCAGTGCTCTTCAACACGCAATGGTGTTGATGATGGTGTTGTGTGGATAAACACTAATTACCCATAAGAGAGCACACCACTTTCTGTGCAGGGACTTTCTTGCAGTACATCAACACATTTCAAAACAAGTATGCAAACAAAATGAGGAAAATATTACATTAATCTTCATTTTTATATCCCCAAGTAAGTTAAAACTTGGGGATGTAAACAGAGGGTTGTGTGTGGATAATTTTGTTAGGGATTGGTGATTCTTGATCAGGAAACAGTAGAGGAACCCTGGACTACAAGTTCCTTAAACAGCTCTCGCAGCTCTTCTGTGACTGGAAGTTATGAAAAGGGTAGCTACCAAACATCACTTTGTTTACTCCTGCCCTCATGATTTTTAGGAATACATTATCTGCCCTGTGTTTGACTTCTGTGGTGATGTTTAATCTACTGTTGTTGTCCAGAGATGAGCACCTCATGACGTACAGCTTTATGCCGGACGCGTTTGATTCTCTTGTCTCTGCTTGGGGCCCAGTGCTACGTGACGCGTGCAGCATCAGCAGCCTTACAAGTCTGAGCACTACTGCTAGACGACGCTATATTAGCGAAGTCTCATCACTCTGAGAGCACTTTATTGTATTAAAAGTGCAATTAAAACAAAATCAAATACTTTCATTAACTGCAACCACTAAAAATTATACTCCCAGATGCTTTCTTCTCATTAAGAGCATTTGCATTTGAATAACATTTCAACTGTGTGTATTTGTAATTAATGCAATTACAAGCCAGGGATCCATTCCCAAAAGTAAAGAAAACTTCTTTATCAGTTTTACTATTTTAATTAAAATAAGACTTTGTATAGTGAATTATTTAATGCCTGTTATCTGAAAAGTACATACACAGATAACAAGTCAGCCGCTGTATTTGGGACCGTGCCCATTTATTTTAGAGCTAGTAAAAGTTCTGGAGTCCACAGAGGATAAATTGTTGGGTCCAACCCTGGAATACTGAGTGATCTGGCTTTGTTGGTTTAAAACCAGGGCCTATTGTTCATTTAATTTTTAAAATTGTCTTTTTTTCCCCAAGTTATTATATGATAGATAGGAAGATACATTTTCATAAAAGGGGAAAACCCTAGGTAAGTGGATTAAAAGTGTTCATGGCAGGAAAGGGAAAAACCGAAACATGGTATATTTTAGAAATAAAATAACACCATCTGGGGTTGTCATTTACAACAAGAGTTCTCTTGATAGCTCGATTGCCACTGAATTCCAGGCCAGTATAACTCCAGGTTAGGAATACTGAGACATGTAAGGCAATTATGAGTGGGATATTGAGAACACATTTAGGGAAAAATCAGATTGTTAATCTGATATTGAACTCACACAATATAAATTATCATATCATAGAAAATGGAGTTCTACATCTCTTGTAGAACAAGAGCTCTACCTCTCTTGTAGATGTAGGACTCGCTTGTACATTACTTAGAGTCTTTCATACATTCATGCTTCCCTACATGAGAATAATCCCACTGAAATAATCGTCCCAGGAAATGTACTGGGATCCATGAAAACCCATCTCCTGTAGATGTGTGTCTCAGGTTTGAGCTCCGACATGAATTCTCCATTGGGTCTCCAAAGAAGAGTGGTCTTACATGCAGTCTTTCCTTCATGGTCTGTGGGGGGCACATTCTCTCCCTAAACATCTTCTTTTAGGAAATAATTACCTTAAATTTTCTACTGTCTCAAATTTGGTTGAAATTGCTTCCTAGATTCAAAAGATTCTGAACGAGTAGGCATGTGGCAAAGAACTGAAGACAACCAGCTGACAGGATACAACAGAAACAAATCTCATTTTCCATTGGAAAGTATTTTGAATAGAATATTATAAAACTATGTAAAATCAAAGCCTAATTTCTTCATAGTTTACAAATCACATATTATAATTAAATGCCATGCAGTTTCTCTTATTTGACCTCTAAGGTATTAATAAGCCTTCAGCACAAAATAAATTCCTTTAAACCGGGTCCTAGTGAGACAGCATGTTATCTCTTCACTAACAGTTAATCATAATAAACTCATCAGCCAATATTAAAACTTGATTTAAGTTAATGGAATATGATAGATATTTGATGTATTTACACAGAGGTTCTTTTAAACATACACTTTGATGAACCATAAAATAAAAAAAGGAATATATTCCTTTACTAGAATTCCTTTTCCTAGAATATACTCCAAGCAGTTTTGCAAGTTTATATTCAGGTTTTTGTTGTATTTTCTGATACCAGCCAGCAGCTAATTAAAGCTTACATGAAGATTTTTTTATTATTACTCAGAAATTAAAAACAGTATGAAATTGAGAGTGAGAAGAAGAGTGGAAAGATGCATTTTGATAGATTAGGTAAGAAAGATGCAAATTTGTTCTAGCAGTGTGTAATTATTTCAAGGAATCTACTGCTCCAAAGAAGATAAATGATATATTAGAAGAATTCTATAAAAATCCAGGTAAGAACTTCTAACAAGAAAATTGATGATTATTTTAAAAGATGAGTCTTCTGTCACTTACACATAATAGGAAAAAATCTCCTTTTTTTATCTCACAGGAAATTGAGCAAAGCAATTAAATTCTTCAAATTTGAAAACTTCTACTAATGACAGGTTTCCAATAGTGTTTAACAGACGTTACTGACTGTTCATACTTGAATTTAATTCAAATATATATTTCCTTTACAAAAGAGTTACTTGGACTGCCACTGTGCAAACAATCTTACACTGCTTAAAACAAAGGACATTTGAACTATAATGGTTTGTACACCAAAGTCTGCCCTTAAAAAAGGCTGCAAATTCATTGTCAGCTCTTTTAATATCCAATTCAGAATATACGCCAAAATGAATCTAAAAACAGACAGGATTCAGAATACATGCCAAAATGAATTTACAAAAAAAAAAAAAAAAAAGTAGACTTCAGGAAATACAGTTTATTTATTAGCCAAAACACACACAAAACCAAAGATCTAAAACCTGTGCCACAAACACTAGGTATGTTAATTACCTGAAATTTCCTTCCTGTGGTGATGTTCACTGCTCTTAAAAATCCTTTGATTGCACTCAATAGCTGTACAAAATCCCAAGTCATTTCAGTCTGGAAAGATCTTCACCCAGTGGATTAAGGCAGTGGTAGCTGTTTGAAATATCTGAATACTACATTAAATCTGAGAGCCATCAAATGAGATTAGTTCTATTCCTTTTGTGTTGGACACATCCTCTACACTGCAACAATCTGTATTTATATATGTATGTATTATGAAACAGGCATTTTTCAGTGCCTTTTGATTTAGCAAAGGAAGCTATTATCAGATAAGTACATGCTTGGAGTTGGACAAAATTCAAGCACTTTTAGGTGGAAACTAAGTCTTTCCTGCTTGCGTGACACTCAGCAGAATGCAACCTAATCTGACTGAAGATTCTGGTTTCTGTGGCAAGCTAAAATAAAACACATTTCATCTCTGCTAAACAATTCCTCTTTAAAATGTTCCCAGGATTCTTTTTCATCTAGACTATAGACTGGCAGTAGTATTTTGAATCAAAGTGTTAGTATATATTTTATACATACTCATTTTTGCAGTCTAATTATAGAGATGTTGGATCCATAAATGAAAGAATGCAAAGTAGGAACCTTCTTATGAATCCTGCTAGTTTGCGTGTAGCAAAACCCAACTCTTTCACCAAGTTCATAGTGAAAAAAACTCTATGTGTTCAACCAGATCTAATAATAGCATGCACTCTCCTGTCACAAAAAGTTTTCCACAAAAACTGTCCATGCAATATTTCAGTTACATCTTCTGGTAGTGAACAAGCCCAAAAGCATTATGTATCAATACTGGCACTTACCTTCTTGAGGTTTCTCTTCCACTGACCTAGATACCTGAAAACACTGACAGAATAGAAGCAAGAAAAGAAGTTGTGTAAAGAATAACTCTATAAAATAGAGAAATCACAGAAATTGGAGTTTGGAAATTTCTAAGAATGGGGATGGACCTGTTGAGACCTGTGTCTAGATTAGCCCTGACAGATATTTGGGTAACCTATTTCTAAAATCTTCCCATGGAAATCTAAAAAGAGAAACAACATAGTGGAACTTCTGTTGCTTTAGAACAATCCTTCAGATAGAAGGCTTTCTTGAATATATGTTTTGATGAAAATCAGATGTTATATATTTGTCCAACTGATAGCTCATCCCTTTGCTGGAGTCTTATAAACACTAGAAGGGTTAACATGTTCCCTTGGAGGGTTCTTATATACACACACACATATATATGTATACATGTACGTATCTAATTAAATCAAATCTGTTGGATATAAGTTTTTAAGTGGCTAGTGAAGTGTTCTCCCACAGGAATCATTGAAGTGTCAATCAGTAGAGTAGAGAAGACCGAATGTCTGCAGAGTAGATCCTATCTACATGACAAACCAGAGGTCTTTCCAGACACTTACCTCTCCTTTGCACAGCAAAAGTAGACACATTTACAGAGGATTCTTCACTAAACACCACTATTAAAATGCAAGTCAGACACCTAAACGAGAATGAGTGTTTCCACTGCCTATTTCTTCTACTGCCTCCTAAAGATCATATTTTCTAAAATGTTTACATTTATTGTTATCCTCTGGTTGTTTTTCTTTCTAAAAGTTTGTTGTTCCATAGTAGCCCAGCTGATGCACTGTTCATGCCAGATAGTGCATATCAGTTACTTGCTAAGCTTTACATATGACACTTACTTAATACATCACAGAATAAGCTTGCTTTTCAACAGCAGCACCATATTGCCAAACTGAACCAAGTTTCCAGTCCACAGTAATTCCTTTACTCATCAAACCTCAGGAAGGAGGTGGCTGCAAGGGTGTTATTCTGGTGCTGGCTTCTATTGGTCAGATGAGACACTGCAAGGAAGCAGTGACATTGAGATGACAATATGAAAACAAAGATAATCAGAAGTCTGACTATATACTTTACTGAAAAAAAAAGTAGATTTTATGTTGAAGGAAAATTGCATGTCTCATGCAGTGCTTAGCTTCATATTCCCTTTGAATTGTATCTTTATGCATGAAACTACTCGGAGAGTTTTATTGCTATATTGAATAATAGAAGCCAGAGCTGATGGGAACTGAAAGATGTATCTAGTCCTAAGGCATAATCAATTATATCTATGTCACCCTTGACAGATTTGTCAGACTGGCTCTTAAAGAAGAACCACTGTCCATACCAAGACCATCTATTTCAGTGCTTTCACTGCTCCTAGTGAAAATAATCTAATGACAATATTCAACCTAAAATTTTACTATGATTTAAGCCCATTTTATATTTTCCTACTCCCGTGAACCCAGAGAAAAGTTTATCTTCCTGTTTTCAGGTCTTTTACATAATTGAAGAATTGCCATGTCTCCCCAGCACTTTTACCTTTCTTATAGTAGCACATCATAGATTCACGTTTAACTTGAGCACCACCATCCATTCTTCATGCTATACTGTAGATAAGAACTATCATTCGACTAGAGCAGTGCTTTGAATCTGTCCCTGAACCGCATCCTAATTTTCTCAGACTGTTTCTCTGCCTCAATATTAAACCTCTCTTGAGTGTATTTCAGTCCTCCCAGCTTTGCGCTGTCTGTAGACATAAAACACGTGTAATCAATACTGAGAAATATAGCTTATGGTTATATCTGTAAGCCATTGCACACACGAGATTTTCTGCATGGTGTATGGGAGGGACAAAAGAAGCCAGAAAAAGAAGAACAATTCAAGATCACTACAATACAGGAGTAGTCACACCAAGCATGTTTATTCATAAATAAAAAGGATTAGAGAAGTGATTCATGTAAGCAACACTGTCCCTAAGCAGTTCTAATTTATGAATCTTATTTTAACAGAATATGTCAGAAATCCACACTTCCTCAACTTTAGTGTCAGGCAAATCCATGTGCAAGTCTATCCTTCTCCCGGCTGTGTTCTTTAATCTCTCATGTAGAGGTGTTTCAAGAATATTAGGCATTTTGTGCTTTACTGATGCTTCAATAATTGAATATATAATAATTGAATATAATAATTTAATATTTGAGCCGTGGATTCCAAATAAAATCTAGCAGTTTATCCAGTTTCGAGGTACATGTTCAAAGGCACGCTGATCAGTCATTAAGGCTGCTCTATGCCTTCCCCAAAACACTGCCCACCACCTGCAGCACCAAGGCTCCTCTTCCCCACTTCACCCATACACGCACGCATGTACTCAGCTGTTGAAAACACACTGTACTCAGACACTGTTTTCGTCTGCACTTACCCTTTACAAGTCTTTACATAATCATCCCAGAATGCTCTTACTTTTCATTTTGTGAGATAACCATGGAGACCTGAAAGGGCTGACGTTTCTCAGCGAGAAGGAGTAAGGCACTGCTGCAGTCTTTGTAGAGAAAGTAATCCAAAACTAATCCTGTTTATTTCAGCAATAGTCCTTCTATAGACCAAGCAGTCAACATTGTTCAGAATTTTTAGCAGATTTTTTTTCCTTAATCCGGAAGCAGTTCTGAGAAAAAGAATATTTAATTGTTGGGAACAGTTAGCATGATCAGCGATGTCTGAAATAATGCAACAGCAGCTTCATGTGTTGTTTGCAGACCTGTTAAGCAAGCTAATTTTAGCAGTCCTTAGGTATTCTCTGAACATGTGTTCATTCTTTATGAAATTGCAGGATATCTTAGTAGAGGGATTTCATGTAAATTATTTATGATTAATACTCTGGCTTGGTTTGGCTTATGTCCACTCTCAGTGAGAGAACTTTAAACTTCTTAAGTGGAAGCATGTTTTGAAATATTAAAGAGAATATTTATATATACATTCTCTTTCTATCTATGGATTTCAGACATGAGATAAAAGGTTTCTATTGTTGATTTTTTCAGCTCTCTTGGTACTACTGCAGAGTTTGAAGTTACAGCTTGGGGATTTCAAACTGACAGAGAAATGCTCCAAACTAGAAGTTTCCTTTTGATTTGCCAAGAAGTCTGTGGGCTAGTCACAGCAGTATTCTTATGGTACAAGAAAGATCAAAAAATATAAATTACAATTCACACACATCAGAGAAACAACTACATTTCTCCATCAAATAATAGCAGTTTGCATCAGGTAATGATTTCAGAAGTCCATACCTGAGCCCTAACTATATTATGCACCACTGAAGGTTTTGCCCTAGGTAAGAGAGAGGGCACAGTCATATTTTTATTCCAAACTGGCCAGCTTTTCACTCTGCTTTTTCTTTAACAGATGCACTAAGATACAAAACAAGCCATGCTGTCCAGACAGTTTTCTTATATTTAAATAAGAATATGTTTAAAATAAAAATTAATTCAGCAGCCATTCAAGTAATTCCCATTACCCAGTTTAATGCTCCCCATTATAGACAAATCTTCTTTATGGAACCATACAGTGACAGATTGGTTCTGCCTTGTTATCAGGTATCTAGCAAGTGAGTGTCATCAAACAAGTCTGGAGACTATAAATGATGTTCTTGTTCCCCTGGATACACCCTCGTGTCCTTTGCGATTTTACTTTCCTTTGCCTTTCAAAAAGAATTACTAAGGAGCAGAATTTGAATTACCCTTCATAACCAAGGTTGTCCTTTGTCTTCAATGAACACATTTACTATTTGTTATGGCTACAGTATTAAAGAAATTTTGTCATCTAAACTTCATAAGAAGTGCTGAATATATTGCACTTTTGGTTGTCTTTCATCTTTTGGTAATACTTCTTTTTTTCTCTCTCTCCTTTAAATTCTGGAAACTTCCTCCAAAATGATAACTAAATATTCTGTATCTGGCTATTTTTCTCTCAGATTGACCAAAGTCTTTTTTTGGTTCCATAGCTGCATTCCCTATAACCTGTCCTGATTTTGTGTTTTACCTAAAAACTTGGACTCTTATATTAAAAGAAAGGGGTGGGAAAAGGAAATCTATGGATCTCAACTTGTCAGATCAACATGCTCCTGAAATTAGTAGATCATTTTTCAAATCATAGCAAATAATTTCAACTAAGTGAAATCCTAAACTCTGTAAAATTTGAATAAAACAATGTATAATCTGAGGTATGCTATTTTCAAAGCTATAATTGGAATGAAGGTTCTTTGGGTAAAAGTGGCTGTTGAGCAATACAAGAATATACAAACTTGTCAGGCTGTTTGATCAGAAACGTTGTATTCTAATATCCATTTCTGAATGCAATATTAGTTGGCCTCAGGGTATCTGTGTCAGTCAGCAGCTCAATGCTCAAGGCTTTGCAGATATAAGAGCTGTTAGAATTATTTTCAAACAGAAATCACATAAAGTGAAGGCAAAGTCTCTAAGAACATATTTGTGAATGTGTTTTACTGACTATCCTGAACATGTTGGGGGGTGATCAATTAAGTTGCAAGAGGGAAAAAAAAAGTTTAAATACAAACATACTATAAACAACCATCATTCATCAGCCACCTTCAATATGAGCTGAATTCGAGATTTAGACATATCTTCTAAATATATTCAGAAAAATATCTTGGGTTTGACAATGTATTGCTGACTTAAAAATTACAGTAGGAAATAATAATGGAACTATGTTATGAGCGCTTCCCATAACATCTTCATAGACAACCTGATAACACTTGCATTGGATAAGTGAGGTGGCCTGAAAACTGGTTAACCTGCTGGGCTCAAAGTGTTTTATCAGGGGCACAAAGTCCATTCTGAGATAAGTCACTAGAGGTGCACCCAGGACTCAGTACGGGGGTCAAAACTGGTTAATATCTTCATAATGACCTGGGTGTTGGGACCCTCAGCAAGTTTGCTGATGTTAGAAAACTGGGAGGAGTGGTGGATACAGCAGAGGGCTGGGCTGCCTCTCCGAGGGGCCTCAACAGGCCGCAGAACCGGGCAGAGAGGAACCTCATGAAGTTCAACAACAGGTTGAGCGCCAGGTCCTGCTCCTGGGGAGAAATAAGGCCAAGCACAGCACAGGTTGGGGACTGACCAGCTAGAGAGCAGCTTCGCACAAAAGGATTTGAGAATCTTGTTGCACAACAAGTTGTTGACCATGAGCCAGCAATGTGCCCTTGTGGCCAAGAAGGCCCATGGGATCCTGGGCTGCATTAAGCAGATTTGGCAAAAGGCAGAGGGAGGTGATCGTTGCCCTCTGTTCAGAGCTAGTGAGGCCACATCTGGACCACTGCATCCACACTATGGTTTTGTGGTGGATTTTACTTCCAGTTCCTCTGATATAAAATAATTGAGTTTTCCAGTGATGGAGAACTGCTACAGGATTCCTATCATGACCATTACTTCATACTTCTGTGAAACATAAATAGCACTTATGTCTTTCCTGCAGGATTTTCTAGCTGAAGAATCACCTTTCCTTCACCTTGATATAGACTAATTTAACAAAAAAAATAAACATCTTTATGAAAGATACACCAGGACAGCAATGTCAATTCTCCTTTTTTCAGCTTATGCTCAATGACCAAAAGTCTTACAGACTTTTCCAAAATGCCTGTGTACTTCACCTCCCTTTCTTTAGAAGAAAAAGACATGGGTGCTGAGATTTCTCTCATGCTACTCAGCAGTCCAGAATTTAGCTATCTAGGATAAGTTTAGTCATCTAGGTCTCCCTCTGTCGTCAACAAAGTGGCAGGTACTTCCAGTGGATGAGTCATTTCATCTAATTTTAGAAATGTATCTTAGGACAGTATGAATCACTCTGAAAATCCTTCTCCCCATGGATTATAGAGGAAGTCTAGATGATGAGCTTAACCTGGACACCTGAATTTTACTTTACAGCTACTTTAGCTGCTTGCTATTTTGTATTCCTATAACAATTAAGTCAATTAGAAAGGAGTGTTTCTTTGAACATAGAAAGATGTCAGCTAACGGCAATATTGAGACAAGTGCTTTTTAGATGGGCACTAAACCATCAGATCATAATAGCATTAAACCACTATCAGCCTGTCTTCATTCTAACTGGGAATCCTGAAGTGGAAAGTCCATATTCCTTTGCCAACTTCTTGAGCTAACTATTTCACATTGCTACACTTTGAAAACGAAGGTGCAGCTGGGTAAAAAATCTGGCAAAGAGCAACCTGATAAATCAGTGACTAAGGATGTATTTTTTTTTCTCCAGCCAGCTCAGTTAGTCTTTAATTGCCATTGGGTAAAACTGCTTCTTGTTTGTATAACCTTCTGATTTAAATTCATAAACACGTTCGCAGAAAAATGCATTCACACAAATTGTATTCAAAATGTGTAATTAGGCTTGGAAAAGAATGAAGTGTTATCACAGTGGTATATGTCTATTCTCTTCTTCCCTTCAAATTGGGCTGTGTAAGGAAAAAGAAATCTGCTAATTAAATTACAAAATTCTGAAGAGGTCAAAATAGTGTAGCACAATTCAAGCTCTAATTCAAAGAATACAGGAAGCAGCGAAATTCGGATTTGTCATCCTTTGACATAGATTGTAACAATATAGTCAGGAGTTTCAGAGAAACACACTAACGTCTTTTTTATCCTTTCTCTCCCACTGAGGTCACTGCACTGTGATCTATTTTTATACAGGAAAAAAGTTTCCATTGTTAAAGCAAGTTTGATGCTCCCATATCTCCTATACAATCTGAAATCATTTCAGAAAGCCTAACGTCCTCCTTTCAACTTGCTTTGAAGCACTTCTATTGGTTATAGACTTCGTTCGTCCACAAGATTGTAACCTTAAAGCTTTACTTTTTAAAAAGAGAAATAATCATGGAACTTCAAAATGACTCATGAACGAACAGTATATATTGAAAATATTTTCTTTAAAAAATGCAAAAATAGAAAAGAAGCAAAAGAAGCAGAAAGATCATGATTTTAACTACTTGCTTAAAAAATCTTAGAGGTATTAGTGTCCAGATATGAACTACAAATTCTCTTTAGAAAGAAAGATTTGAAAACAGCAGGATTTGTCTAAGAAAGACACAAGTACCTACCAAGTATGATGTAACAGATACTCACCAGGTAAGAATGCTATATTCTTGCAACTACTATCATCCTGAAGTACTATTTCAGATTGCCAGCTTCTTCATGAAGCACGTTCTGTTACCTCAAAAAACTCAAGTGACAATGGGATTTTTGTATTTTCCGCCATAAATTATTCAATTGTTGCTCATTTTAGAAAGTGAAAGGCAAAGTGAATTTCTTGCTGAAGAAGGAAACTCTGGGGCAGAAGGAAAGGAAGTTGAGAGAAAGATGGAGAAGACTGAAGAAAGAGGACAACAAAAAAGCCAGGAGCAACAGCTGTCCAGGGGTTGCCTATATCTTACTGATCACACCTGAAGCCAACTTTGTACTGCCAAGGAAGAAGTCAAAATGTTCAGCTGCAAACTACAGATGACTGTGATATCTGACTAGCAACAGCAACAAAGCAATCACACTCTATGACCATCGGTAGATATTTGTGAGAGGTCTCGGTGTGCCAGTGAGATCCACACAGGAAACCGTGACGTGATCGGTGCCTCATGCAGCACCAAGGGCAGATCCACCATCCAAAGGGCAGGTTCGTTTTTCTGCACAATGGAGAACACACAGGAGACACATGGCAATGTGAATCCTCTACTTACCAAGGACCCTAGAAACTATCTGGTATTCAAAATTAGAGCTGTTCAGTTTGTGTTGCTTTGATACGTTCATTACAAAGCCTATTTCAGTTCTCCAGTTGAATGTGATGTTTGGAACTAATTTTTTTTTGAAAAAACAAGATTTTTTTGTTGAAAAAATCTTAAAAATCTTTGTTGAAAGAAAATCTTTGTTAAAAAAATTGTTGAAAAAATCTCGTTGAGAAAAGACTTTTTTGTTGAAACCTTGCCCTTGAAAAAGTATCATCCTGTAATCTTCAGAAATCTTCTTCACACACATATAAGCCAGTTAAGTTGTTTACTAGACGTGCAAACATTTGGATGAAGAAATAAAGCTTTTTTTTCCTCCAGTGTAGCCAAGCAAAACCCATGGCGTACCTTCAATATGTGAACATCTTAACGGATCTGTTCCGTATTATGCCAATTAATATCCAGTTGGGGGCAGCTATTGAATGTAAACATGCACACTGATTTATTTCAAACATGCCTTAACACATTTAACTGAGACTATATGAAAAATTATGAAAATAAGAACTTATCAAAAAGTAGCACAAGCTGCAGATACAACAAGGAAAGAAAAAGAAGAGTATTTTCTGATGGAAGAATTGCTTTGATCTGTAACTTATAACTCTACCCAAAACCACCAAAAAAAAAAAAAAAAAAAAAATCTCTAATTTAAGATACCATTCTGTGTTTTAGGTCTTAACAAATATTACCGTGCTGAAAATTGTGGAGCACTACCTACCTGTTGATACTTAGCAAAGCTGTCGTTTTTCCACTCCTTACCTATCTCCTTCAAAACACTCCTCTCTGCATTATTTTCATTTGTTTATTCATATGTTGTTACTACTGCAACAGCTTTAGTCTTTTCAGTAAAAGGTACCATGAATCCACTCTTGTTCTTTTGTGTTTCCTTAAATATCAATTGCTAAATTGCCAGATTCTGTAACTTTAGAATAATATTAAATCCTGAGTTATATTTCCATATTGGCTCATCTGTAAATTTGCTAGCAACAGCAACACTGATGAAATCTTCAAGATGGCACCTGGTTTTGCAGGCATCTAGCAGTCCAGTGTGCACATGTAAGCTATATTGTTGCTTACTAGAAGGCAAACGGAGTCTATCCCAGCATTTGCATAGTTTTGCAGCCAATGGCACCAAAGTAAACAACTTTGTCCACCTGCATAACAAACACCACAACATTCTCCACATTTCTGGTCTTAAATTATTCTCAAAGACCTCAAAAAAATCTGCATTCTGTATTGCAGTTCAGGCAGAACAGTACTGCTTTCTTTCCTGTGTTTGAGAAGAAAGTTACCCCGGTGCTCCCACTTTTAAGCAATTCCATTGGTTTCCCATTCATATCACTGTCAATTTAAATGTGCATCTTGTTTTCAGACTCCTTCCACAGCTTGCTCCAGAACTTCCCACAAATCCTACTACCTGCTATATTGCATTTACAACATTATCTTTGAGCAATCTGACCTCAAGTCTCACTTACAATAACTCTCAACATGAGGCAGGTATCAATTAGCTATCTCATTATCATTCTCATTTTAAAATACACTTCTCCTCTTCCCTGCTTGATTTGTTTTTCCTACAACCAACCTTACAAACAACTGCTTTAATGTACATATCAGAATTTTCTATCAGGATGCTGCTATTCATGGCCTAGCTTGTGTGGCTTCATACCATTCTGTACAATTTGGGGTCCACATTTAAAATTCAGACTTTTAGACTGAAATGCAACAGCACTGAAAACCAGTTTATGTCTTTATTAACTGCATTAAATTTGAAAGCCTGACTCAGGGATAGAAGAGAAATGAAATGAACATCTTACTTTTTGATGTTTGCTGTTTCCTTTATAGCTATTTTCCACATTAAGCTTTACAACTCAATGATGTCTTATTTGTAAGTTTTGCTAGTTTCATGCTAGAGTCATACAGATATTCTATTAATTTCTATGTAGAAGCAGGTACAAATGAGATGGAAGTTAAGAGGCAGAGATATAATTCTCTTTTAAAAAAAAAAAAAAGAGAGAGAGGGAGAAAAAAGATTTTGAGCAACAGATGCTCGCTCAAAATCAGTCTGGCAGCAAAGTGGTCCAGAAACCAAAAAAAAAAAAAAAAAAGCTTTCCAAAGATACATGTAGAAGAAAAGAAGAAAATATCTGTAGAATCACCATTTACTTCCCAAATTCTTTTTCTAAGCATTTCTTAACCTTAATTATTACATTGGGATATACTTTTTATTGGCTACAAAAATCACTTCCATCAAACTAACTTCATCACTCAAATTTCCACAGTTCTACTAATGTTTTATCTCAACTTTGTACTTCATTACATAGGAAGTACAAGAATTCATTACAAGAATATCATGTGTTTATGTTCCTTTCTTGTGGAAACACGAGGTCATTATAACCCTCCTGGTAACAGAGTAACTTCTATATATAAATACACCTGCAATGCAATTCACTTATGCTTAGCAAACTTCTAAAGCTTAATTTTTCCCTGTTTGCCTTTCTGCAAAATTAAACCTTGCCCATAGGGTCAACTCTCAGTTAAAGCCCATGCAGCTGCATTTACGAATTTTCTTTGGAATTTCTTTTTCTTATAAACTCATTGGACAAGTTGCACACAGGAAAATTATCTTCCAGTTTGTTTTGTACCAGGAGGTGCTGGCTCATCATCCCAGAGAGAAAGGCATTGGACTTTGTAATGTATCATTTAAAATGCCGTTTGCTACAGATAACGCTATAATGAAAAAGCAGAGGATTGGTGCAGATCCTATTGTCTCCCTTCAGCTGCTGGGATCGCCGAGCTGTGCAGCAGTGAATGCGTCTTGTGCACACCCCGTTTGTGGAAAGTTTGTGCCTTTCTGGTCTGTTAAGTCCAAGGACAAGTGCAGGGTCCCACAACTGGGGAGGAATAACCCCAGGCACCAGGAAAGATTAGGGGTTGACCTGCTGGAGAGCAGCTCCACAGAGAGGGACCTGGGAGTCCTGGTTGACACCAAGTTAACCATGAGGCAGCAGTGCCCTCGTGGGCAAGAAGGCCAATGGGATCCTGGCTGCATCAGGAGGATGTTGCCAGCAGGTCAAGGGAGGGGATCCTGCCCCTCTCCTCAGCTCTGGTGAGGCCTCACCTGGAGTATTGGGGGCAGTTCTGGGCTCCCCAGCATAAGAGGGACGTGGAGCTTCTAGAGAGGGTCCAGCAGAGAGCAACAAAGATTAAGGGACTGAAGCGTCTATTGTATGATTAAAGACTGAGTGAGCTGGGCCTGTTTAGTCTGGAGAAGAGAAGGCCGAGAGGAGATCTGATCAATATGTACAAATACCTGAGGGGAGAATGTAGGGAAGATGGGGCCAAGCTCTTCTCCCTGGTGGCCAGTGACAGGACAAGAGCTAATGGGTGTTAAGTTGAAACACAGGAAGTTTCATCTCCATGTGAGAAAGAACTTCTTTTTGTGACAGAGCCCTGGCACAGGCTGCCCAGGGAGGTTGTGGAGTCTCCTTCTCTGCAGGTCTTCCAAAGCAGATGCCGCCCTGTGCCCTGTGCTCTGGGTGTCCCTGATGGAGCAGGAGGGTTTGACTAGATCATCTCTGGAGGCCCCTTCCAACCTCAACCATCCTGTGATTCTGTGAAGTCCCTACAGGATTTCCTCAAAAGAAACCAGTTCTACTCATCACTTCTGCTACCGGTCAGTTCCCAAGAGAACTTATTGCTCACTGTGGAAATTGTCTATAGGCCATTCATTACTCTTACGGCTCTTAGTAAGATCACATGCATGACAAAATACCTAGGTTGAGCCTTGAGAACCGCTGAAGTATATTATAAGATTACCTAATATTTCCTGCAGTGCTATTAAATTTCAGGTCTTATTTCAAGAAACATTTAAGCAAAATTGTTCTATCACTTTTTAAAAGATAAATATGGTTATGCCTAAAGCATAAGCTAAATTATGTTACAATCTCTCTTTTATCACAGAGGTTAGCATTTTAAATGTACAAGATTAAGAATGGAACTGGATTTAAACTTAATTAATGGATGAAATAGGTATAGGAAACAAGAAAATACATTCCAGATCTTGGATTTTTAAGTACTTTCAACTGTAGAGATTGTTGAGAACTGTTGAGTGTTTGCAAGTGTTTTATGCCTGGGAGAGGAGCTGGACCAAAATAAGCAGGACTTTGACAGCTCGGAGGGTACTGTCTTCTCTGACTGAGCGATGCACAAATTCCCTGCACTTGTAGCGAAGAAGTGTGAACTTCAGTCAGATGTAAATCAGGTTTTTAATATTTGCTCATATGTTCTACGCAGATTAACCAAATAAGAGTGACTGAAAAGGTTTCACTGAGGGAATGTAAAGCTTTGAATCAACAGCAGAAGAACTGAAAAGAGCTTCAAAAAACTCAGCTTGATTCTGCCTAATTGGAAGGTAAAGCGATGAGCATGGAGCTGGCTGGAATTTAAAGACTTTCTAAACATGGTATTTCAAAGCACATATAGATGAATGTGTTTTTGTTTTTGCTTTTCAGAAGAGCAACAACAAGAGTGCAACACAATTTCAGCATTGCAGTAACAAAAATTAAAAAAAGGAAAATGATTAGTTATAATTTAGGTTTCTGTGTTTTAACCTTGGATTTCCTTGTGTTTAGAACACTTGCCTAGGATGAGCCCTTCAGCAGAGCAGGGAGTTATAATATTATGGATTATGGAAATGTACAGGTAATCTGGGTTCAAATCTCCTCAAAGGAGGAAAATTAACCTATTTAGCTTAAAGGGAGAGGAAGAGAAACCGTCATCGCCATTTGTGATTCTAGCTCATTCCCCCAAGAAGATACTTCCAGCTAATCTATTCAACATGCAAATTAATAAATCTGGCTTCATCAGAAATGTGTTTAAGCAAATACCATGCCAACTGCCACACTTTTCATTACTAATTTTCTTTATGTGAAAGAAAACTTAAGTAATATCTTAATTTACATTTAGAAAATAGACCTATTCTCAGAGGAACTGGATTTCCCATCTTTTATAAATAACATATGGCATGAAGTGGTTTACCGTCTTAATTCAACTATGCATGTGAATGAAGTTATTCACCATGCACAAGCATTTGCAGAGCATGACCTGAACATCCTAATGCTGCAATGACCTTGCTATGGCAGTTCTGTCCATCAGTAAAAAGAGACTGTCACCTTTGAAATTTCACATGCACTTTTTCAATTGGTAATGTGTTTCTACATGTTTATGTGACACATATGCAAGAAGCCTTAGTCTTGATCATGTCTGTTTGGCCTGGAAATTCAAGTAATCGTAATAGATCTGTTTTACATCATTTTATCAAGATTTTCATATTATAGATAATAGACAATCCATACAAAAAAAAAAAAAAGACTTGCTTTGTATATTGTAAAAGAGTTAATTTTCCAATATATTTTATTTTCTTTGCTATTTCCAACAATTAAAACTTCAGTGAGATTCTGGGGAATTCTTACTCTAGACAGGCTTGCCCTTATTTACATGGTTTCTGTGGGAAAATAGAAGGCATAATTCTAGTGATATTTTAGTCATTTGAGATGCAGGGTAGACACTATGGTATTTAGCTGCTCTCTCACACACACACATCCTCCACTCATATGCGGTAAGATGATTTATTCCCCCAGCTTCAGCCCTCTAGCCCTTACTTACTGTAACACATTCCCACCTCTTTCAAGTGTATCACATGGAGCTTACAAGCGAGAAGGCTTATCTCCACAGAGCTGCACATGCAGAAGAACTAATTTATTCTGCATATTTTTAAAGTTGCTTCTATGGCAATTACAGTATGCAAAGCTCTCATAGGAAAATCAGCAAGAATGAAGTCAATAGGTTGCTACAGAAGTGTCTTTTATATATATATATATATATATAAAATATATATATATTTAGGAGAGATTCCCATTACAGAATTGGTTATTTTAAAAAATAACTATAAAAGTAAAAATAACGCTTTCCAGTAAGTCCTGGGAGTTTTCATAGCATTTATTTATACAGAATCTCATTAAATTCATCTTCAACAACTTCTGTGGGACATTTTCATCAACATACTTGCTTACCCTGCCTAATTCTGCTCTTCAATATATGGTATTTTTCTAATGTAATCACAGTAGAAAAGATACAAAAGAAAAGTTAATTGAAGTGGATTATGCTGCTATACAGGCTATCTCTATAAGAAGGTTTAAATGTCCACTGTCTCCTAAGGAAATAGACAGAAAGCAGCTCAGTGAGGGGTGATTCAGCAGTTCATAAGGGATGATATATTGAAAAATGGCCCTCACTTTATTGGCAACACATGATTCCCCTCCAGGTTGTCCCTTCCAGGCAGTACTGGTAATACTTTCGTTGTTCCAGTTTTAATTTGGAAACTAACAGTGACCTGGGCTGGAAACAAACAAACAAACAAACAAACAAAAGATTTGATCAGAACTGGAAAAGGGCTCAGAGCAGACAAGGACAAATAGACAAACATGGAGCTAAAAGCAACATCTTGGCTCAGTCTATTGCCTGGCTAAATATCTGTGCACTGTTTAATAGTAGTGCTGACAAGGGAAGTAAGGGAAGTGCAATACATGTCCATTTGCACTGGATGGCTGATTCTGTTTTAACACTTGCAATACCCGTATTACACTTGTATTGTTATTACTTGCATACACTTGTATTACAGATATGCACTTGTAATAAATTAAAACAGGTCAATGACTGCCCAAGTTTGTCATGATTCGTTTGTTTGTCTTGACAAGGAAAAATTCTGCCTCGGGGTTCAAATTCTTCTTGGTTGTGCAAGTATAACCCCAATTAGATAGATGTAGAAACAGTCTTGGTATTTATTTTCACACGAACTCAAGCCAACATGATACAACAGTCCAAATCATGACTGCGTTAGACTAAGATTAACACTTGAGTTTAAGGTACTTTATCAATGTAATGTTTGCTTATCCATGCAAACTATTTAAATAATTCTTGTAAACTATTTTATCCAGTTAGTAAAAGTTTCCTGTTTTGACATCATCCCTAAAAGCAAGATATATATTTTATGTTTAAAAAAGTAGATAATGAATTTTTGGTATCTAAAATTTAAATTTCTGACTCTTTGTGAACACTATCAGTAAGAGTGAAACACCATCCAGTGTAGTTCCGTTTAATTACACCGCACTAATGCATTTCAACCTGACATTCAGGCTCAAGACAGATCTTAAAACTGACTACTCAGTTTTATATTGCCATAAATCCTCGTTCTTTGGCTTTCCGCGGTCGTGTCAACTCAGCTCACAGTGTGTCTGGGGCAGATCACATTTATCGGCCTTCAAGGAGCCCTGCCTAGAGCAAAGCAAGGAGCAAAAGGAGGAGGAAGGAGGCTGGGAAGATAAACAGGAGTAGTCAAGGCCGGAAAGTTGACTGCTGGCCAAGCACAGCTTGCATACGTTCAGGGAAATTCTTGCTTATTTTTTTACCATAAAGTTAAAGGAGCTTTGGAAGTGATTTTTATTGAGTCAACTTTTAAGCTCTATTTTTCAACTATTTGCCTCAGATTTTTTTTTGTAGTTCTTTTTATAGCAAACAAGTACTTGTTCCTCCAGCAGCTATTATTAAAACAAAACAAAACAAAAAGAAGCAATCTTATTTCTCGCTTTTGTTATCTAGGATCTGGAAGGATATATATGGCTTTTTTTGGCTTCTGGTCCATTTCAATAGAAGCTTGGGACTCAGACAAGACCCAGCCTCTTGCGTGGCTGCACCTCGTTTCCATGTGCATAGACTCGAGCAGCTTCAACTTGGAAAATAAATAACTCCAGGGTGTTTAGAGAGGAGCAGAAGGGCAGGCAGATGGGACAGGATGTATCCCTTAGGACAGGATGTATCCCTTGGTCCACACTTGAGGCAGAGGTGCCATTTTTCTAACTCAACTCGAGGAGATACCCAGCAGTGGCAAGCAGGGAGGAAATTAAAGGCGTTGCTAACATCTGATACAACAAGGTGCAGCGCCGAGAGGAAATGAAATCAGTTATATCGCCAGCTCTGTGAAGCTAGAACTCCGAGGAAACCTTCACTTCCACAGGCAGCAGCCCCGCCAACAGCCTCCTCACACTTCCAAGCCACTGCTGGCCGTTCCTGGATCATTAACTGGACCGTTCCTGGCCGTTCCCGGCCCGCCGGCGCGCGAGGGACGCGGCTCCCGGCGCGCGGGACCGCCCAGCCGCGGGCGGCCATCTTAGGTGCGGGCAGGGCGCCGCGGGGCCGCCATGTTCCCCG
>VZSG01000101.1:1499296-1530783 GCA_013398315.1 Nothoprocta pentlandii
GCTAATCCTGAAAATGCTGAGTTATGTTTTATTTGAGTCGTGCGCATTGCAGTGGAATAAATATTTGCATTACAAATGCTTTGCTTCTCCGTACGTAGCAAAATGGCGTGGTGCGTAGCAGTTTCTTGTGAGCATGCCTAGGCACCTGAGTTAGTCTTGCTCCGTTTTCAGACGTTTCATACTTGCCGTTTCATGCTGGTGCTGCAGTATTACTGTTCTGTAAATGTTCTGTTGTTATGTGGTGTCTTCAAGGCATGGATTCCTTAATGGACTAGATGTTTATTTAACATTCATATTTATATTCCTTGAATATGGCCTTGAGCGAAATTTGAGCCTTAATATTTTGCCTCTACCAATTGCCTGGGGAAGGCTGCTCTCAGAAATTTTATTTTATTTTTAATTAATTCTTATAATTAGTGCTTAGGTAAATAAAATTATAAAAATAATGTAATAAGGGTATGTCATTGAATTCATACATTGAGTGTTTTAAACTGCACTTACTAACAAATATGTTTGTGTTCTGTAATATTTTTCTCCTCTTCATATGACCTCAGGTTTGTTTTGATGAATTTCAGTGAAAATATTTCCCCCACCAAAGTATGTCAGGAATGACCGTAAAAAAGAAAGACCTGTCAGCATCCAGTGTTTTAGATAATGTGCTTGTTTGTAATGAGGACATTGTGTTTGCAGAGATTCCCTTATTGCTTCTTACCTGGTAATTGAGGGCAAGGGAGAGATTTTAACCTCAAATTGAAGTTATATTGGTTACAATATATATAACCGTATATAACTGACTTGGGTTGGACTTCTTGCTTTTTAGATGATAATCATGAAGCAGACTTGGAGGTATGGTGTGTACTAGGAGGCTATTATATACTTAATATTTGGCTTGTGTTCTCTCATAGCTTGTAACTTAGCATCTTAACTTGTGTTTCTCTTTACCACTCTCTAAACCTGTCATTAACCTTTATAGCTGTGTGTTGCTTAGGTCAGTAAATCAGTACCTGTTCAGCCTTTAGCAGATCTCATGCTTCTTGGGTGTATATCTCCACTGACAAATAATTTAGATTTTTTTTTTTTTTTTTAACACAAACTGCTTCAGGGTAGGAAAAATCCCTTATTCTTGAGCTGCCTGATATTAGCTGTCCAGCTGATGATGCAGAAGCAACTGCAATATAAATCATTTAATAAGTCTATGCATCTCTTAATCTGTGTAAACAGTTGCATACCTTCTTAATTTGCTATACATTGGTTTTGATGATTCTATGTAAAAGAAAAAGAAAATATTGAGACAGGAGACAAATTTTAGCTGTAGTGTAACTGTCTCTGTGGTGAAGGTGGAGGTCACAATAGTTTGCTTAAGCTCACTTAACTTATCCATAACACCCTGAAGAACTTGCACACTTTTTCTGGTGAACAGGAGCACAGTAGTAGCAGTACACATGCTGTATTTGAATATGAATATGTTTTTGAATATTTTTTATTTTATTAAAAAAAAAATCCTTCATTTGGCATCTCATCACTAGTATTGCTTTTGCTGAGCCATGCTGAGCTTTGGGAAATAGGTGAAAAGAGGTGAAATGACCCAGAACAGAATATTTTCCTTACTTTAGAGCATTGATCTGGTCTTTCATCTGGAAAAGGAGGCCCTTTCACTGACTTCTGCTCTACCTCTGTTTCTGGTTTGTTTCTCCTGCTGTGGGAGGGAAGGTCGTGCAGTCACTTCACGGTTACCTCCTTGCTCCAGAGCAAGGATTCCAGCCTCGCTCCGAGCTAAATCATGGAGCTGCCATCCGTGAGCAGGGTGTGCTCACACTACAGCACTTCTTCCATCTAGAGGTGATCCTATCATTTGAGAATAGGACCTTAGTCTTTACCATGTCCAGTGACTTAATTACAACTTTACACTTTACTTAACATATGACATGCAGTATGTGCATGTGACAGCCTTTTTCATGGTCTGAGGTCATGTTTTATCCTTGATGGAGAATAAGGGTGTGTTTTTTTGTTTGGTTGTGTGAGTTTTTTGTTTTATTTATTTATTTATTTTGTCTGAGGGCAACTTACTCCAACTTATTCTTTATTCTAATAATTCAGTATTTATATGTTTTTTGTAATATATTAAATGAGCCATTTTTAATAATACTTGCTTAAACCTTGGCCTTATGAACCTTAAGCCCTTGTTTGAGTTTGACTGTTTTGATGATGGAGATGGCAAGTAGTGTTGTAATCACTTACCTGTGCATCTAACTGTGTTAATGCTTGTTAGCCTCAGCTGCTCTCAGGAGCTGGGGAGAATGAGCTGCTAGCTGTGTGAAGAGGGCCCTGATTGGAGTGGCTGTTAAAAACTCACCATGTGGCATTTATCTTTGTAAAAGTAAAAGCAGTTTTATTGTCATGTTTTCTGTGAAAACATGGATATTGCTAAGAGGCAACGGAAAGATTGGGAAGGATCAATTTATGTCCCTTTTCAGATGATGGGGTCCAGCTGTACTCTAGTTGCATCTCCACACAGGCATGGTGCTGGGCTCAGAAGTGGCACTGAGGTTGCTGAACTGACCGTCTCAAGGAGTTGGGCAGCATCCAGCTAGCAATAAACTCATCAAGTTCTGCCTGTGGCGAGGAAGTGACCGTGGCTCCGTTTCCTTTGTGCCGTATCCAGTGACTAGCAGCATTAATAGCTTGGCCTGTGTACTTCAGATACAGGAACTGTCTTTCAGGTGCAGTGATCCTTGCACGCTCTTCTTAGCCTTTCTGCTGGACTTAGCTGCAGTGTACGGTGTAGATAGTGGGAATTTGGGTAATCCTCCAAGCATCCCTGCTGGCATTTGGAAATGCCAGATGCATTCCTTATGAATGGTCCCTTAGATTTTCCCTCTGTTGCTCATTTGCTCCCCTGCCCTTGGCTCATAACTGAGCCTTTTCCCTGCCCTACCCCAGCGCTCCTGCAGTTATGCAGCTCCTTCGAAGAGTGACTTGGCCCCTCCTGCCTTTCTGGAAGGCAGTTGGAAAGACAGACCCACCTGGAAGCATGTGGATAAGAGCCAGGAGGCCTTCCTGGCTGCAGAAGGAAGGATCCATGCAACCTCAGCTGACCAGAACTTTCCCATTTAGCCCTGCCTTGTACCACCTTTCATTGCCACCAGCAGATAAGTCTAGGTGGATCCCTGAGACAAGTGGAATGAGTTGTGCTTTGAAGTTATCTCCACTGGCAGCAAAAGGAGCCCTTTGTAGGTAGCTACCATCAGCCAGAGGAACTCTCCAGTGGATTTCTACTCAGAATGTGACAGTAGGAGCTTGTTCAAGGCTTGGAGGAGGAAGGGCCCCTTTCTTTTATTAAGAAAGAGGAACCTCAATTCTTTTTGTGTCAATTATCTACATAATGTAATATGCACAGTGTAACAGGAGGTCAGTGCCCGGTGCAGGTGATTAATGGCAGCGAATGAAGCCCTGGGATATATCCCCTGAGAGATGGGCAGCAAGTGCCATGACTTACAGCAAGGGCAGCCAGGAAAGGCACTGGTGGGACTTCCTCGGGAGCCAGGCATCCTCTGGAAGCGTAAGGGAGAAGCTGCAAGAGTGATGCCAGCACAGGGACACAGAGCTAGTACCTGTGTGGGTCAGAGTAGTCCAGAAATCAGCAGGTGCTGAATGACGCAGGGCTGAGCTCTAGCATAGGTTTTGGTTTTGGGAGGGACAAAAAAATAACCTTTTGGGGACAGAGTTCAGGTGCTGGGGGGGAAATTTGGCGATTCCAGGAGGATTACAGGGTTTTGTTGCCTTGTTTAGCGGAGGATTGAACTTTGTAGTCGTCTGAAATACACTAGTCGTGCCCACAGTTGCTAATGATGGTTTCTGATTAGCATTAGATTCACAGAACAAAAATCTGTTTGACCTTTGCACAGTCTTCAGGACTTTCTACCTAATTTAGTGCGAGTCTGCCAGGACATTTTTCTCTTTTTTTAACTTGTTTTTATATTTAGTCTTCTCCATATTCTATTAACAAGTCTTGTGTATTTTATCACTTACTGCTTACCATTCCCCTGCTGTGCAGGTATTGGGGATATATATATATATATTGGGGATTTATATATATATATATAAAATTTGCATTATTTCATTTTGCATCTCATTAATTTTAGATTAGGTTAGTGATAGCATTGATAATTATAGAAGAAAATAACTACCCAACATTTTATTACTTAACATTGCTCTTTTTTTCCCTAATTCCTTCATCTACTGTTTTTATTTGGCAATGAAGAACATGGTATTTCAAGTTTTTGGCACACTAGTCAGTGGATGCTTTAGCCTTTTGTCTTTCTCTAACAATTTCAGCAATTTTGGGGGCTGTTACTGAGATACTTATCTCCTGATAGGATTGAACCCTGAATTATTTTGCTAGGTTGTGTTGTATTCTACTGTTTGGAAAAAAATATATAAAGTAGCTTTATGTGCACATAAAATGATTTGGGTGATAGAGAGTCCTGTTTTTCGCTTTATGTTTATCACTTTACCTTTCATATCTCATAGAGCATTTCAGATGGGATTACACTAATGGCATTCCATATACTGAATCAATGCTTTGCGTTTGAGTCACAAGTGTGTTTTCCATCTTAGCAAAGAATAAAAAAAGCTCTTCATTTTTAAGTAGCCATTCTAGCATGCAAGGCTTCTGTTAATGGCACAGGGCTTTGCCAAGTGTAGCCTTCCTTGGCAGCCTCTCTGCAATTCTTTTTATAAGCAGGAGGTAGTCACTATCAATAAGTCAGAAGACAAACTGTAAAAGAGAAAGCCTGCTTGATGGTGTCTCATAACTGAATTGTGATGTTAGCTGTTAATAACATTGTTCTTTTTCTCTCTTTTTTTTTTTTTTTTCTCTCTTTAGGCTGTGGATCTGTTCTAAACGAAAAAGGTGAAGTAGAAATGGATGCCATTATCATGGATGGAAAAAATCTAGCTTCGGGAGCAGTGTCTGCAGTTAAATGTATAGCAAACCCTATAAAACTTGCTCGGCTTGTTATGGAAAAGGTATGGGGAACAAGTACTCACACCTGCAGCCTTGTGCATGTGCTTTACCATAACTAGCCCATGCCTGAGCAGAAAGGCTGCATCATTTCTGGGGTGTGCATTTTTCAGCCTGCTAGTGCAGCTACACTGTGGTTGGAAAGGGAATGCGTTTGCAAGAACACTTATTAACAAAGAGGATTTATGTCTCTTTAACCTTTCCAAGTGACTTTTGAGAAAACAAAACCTCCTTTTTTTTTTTTTTCCTAATCTATAAAGAAGATTTAAATACAGCTTGTCCTCAGAAGCTTTCAAAGGGCGTAAGAATTATTTTTGCCCTTAATTGGACAGTAGTTCTTTTTGAAATTGGAACTTTTCAGTAAAATATAGATATTTTTTAAAATGTGTGCCCAGCACAAAGCAGTGTTTAAACTTCTAAGGAATAAGATTTGTCCCTTTATATGGAGTTTATCCTGTTATTCGGGGGATAAAATGCTGGAGAAAATGTTTGGTGGTTTTTTTTTTCTTTTTCTGTTAATCATTTATTTTAATGCCATTGTTCAGTTAATGTTCCAAAATCACTGTTTTGATCTCTATTTTCTAGTGATGAAATCTCCTTTAAGTCAACAAGAATAAAGTCAAGGCAGAAGAAATTGTTTCTGAGAAAGTAACATACAAAAGCATTTAAAAGCACAAAAATATACTACCCCCATCCCCAAAAAACCCAAGCAGAACAACTTTGTCAAGTACGATGAGATTTTTCTTGTCATTTCTCAACACTTCTAGTGCTCAAAATGTTGAGGCTAAATTTGAAATGAAATAGTAAAATCGAGCTGTGAAGGAGCAAGCATAATTATATAGCTGTGAAAACATGGAATGAAAAGCACATCCATTTTGTGGTCAAGTGTATTTCTTTTTGCCCACATGCCAGGAATTCTGCTTAAAAGATAAAAGTCAAATGTCTATATAAGCATGAACTGTTTGATATATCTTAAGCTAAGTTGTAGTAGCTTCTGTGGTAGATAGTGCAGTTTGGAACACCCACTGATGTTGCTTTCCTGCCTGGTCCTAGGCAGGAATTAGGAGTTCCTGTATCCAATATGTTTTCGTAGGTGAAAGAGGGTAAAAGGGAAGAGGAAACCTTGATGTGGAATTAGAAAATATTTTGAACTGGGTGACCTGTGGATGCTGAGGTTGGAGTTTTCATGCGTTGTTGAGCAAGTGTGAAGAAAAACAGCACCACCAACAAAAGCACCTCTTGGGATTATCTGTACTTCTGTTCCTTTTGCGGCACAATAGGGGCTCCATCTGGTGGTGGAAGGAATTCCTTAAAATGTTACTGCCCATGGGCGTCTAGTTGGCTGTCACTGTCACTAGGCATCTCTGGGCTCCGACTGTCCAAACTGATAGTGCAGAGGAAAGGAGGGCACCACCATAGTTTCCATTCATGACTTACTAAAATGTTGAACTCTCTAGAGATGAAGGGCTTAGTTCATTAACTAACTAATCCAGGAAATCCTTGAGAAAGCAATTAAATTCCTGTTAGATGATACTGTTTGCAGTGAACAAAGATAGGATGCATTGAAAGGGCTTTCTGTTTTTCTTTTCCAGTGGGGCAGGTAATCCGCTCTCTACCCCAACATGTTTATTGAATGGGTCTCACATACACTGGACCACACAAGCTGCCTTTGGGTATCTTCTCCCTGTATTGATTTGCCCAGCTCTTTAAATTAGACTAAATTAGACTTTAAATTAGTCTAAAGAGAACTTAACTTAGAGCACAGGCTGCTTGATACAAAGGTGCCAAGCCCAACTCCTGCTCTGTTCTGTAGGATGCCAGGATAGATTCTCACCGATTCTTTTGGTGAGAATTCCAGGCCAATGCAGAAGCTTGAGGATCCTTTTCCTCCCCATATTCCATAAAATTCATGAAACTTGCTATCGTTTGTTATTTCTTATTCAGAGCTCTTTCTGTCTTTTTGTGCTACGTCCAGACTACAAGTGTATCCCAGGAAAACTGGACATTTGAAGTTAGCAAATACATTCATGAAGCTGTAGAAGACAAATAGACTTTTTCAGTCCTTTGCCACTGTTCCACCCACTCTTACAATGGCAATAGGCACTGAAAGAAAGACACAGTGACTTCTTGCTCAGATAACTCTTCTTAGTGAGGGCATCAAGGAAACCATCACTGAAGCTTGTTCCTCTGTATGCAAATATTTCTTGTTTGTGGATCTCACGGGGCAGGTGTATTACCACAAGGTGCATATGGGAGAGGGAATGCTTACATATATGTAAATATATGTATTTACATATTTAAATTATTAATTCTCTATTCCTGAAGCAAGCAAGTGATGGAGGAGATGGCCTTCTCAGGTAGATAAAGTCAGAGGAAAACTTCGGTGGTCTTTTCTAAAAAGAAAGTTTGCTACTGGTGTTTGGGCGCAGGGGCAGCGGGGGGCAGCATTGCACAAAGAAGTTCTGTTCCAAGTCCAGGAACCTCAGCTTTGTCCAAAATAGACAGATCTTGTATCGTTTGGCAGCATCTCCTGCTGGGTAACATTGACCCCACTTTCAAGCATCCAGGCGAGTTTTCCTTGCAACCCTTCATGTCGTTCTGTATAGCAATGCTGTCACAAAGAGAGGACTTAACTTGCAGGAAAAAGATAGTTAATTATTTTCAAATATTTGCCATTACGGCTACTACATGTGTGCATGACCGTTCAGGATGGCACTGAAAGTGTATGCACAGCTTTTGCTTGTGTAAATGTTTGAAAATGTTAGTGTGGAGACCGTGTTAGGCTGCAGCAGAGCTCAGTACCTGTGGTTTGGGGAGAGGTTCTGCTTAAGTCTAACCCTCAAAACTGCAGTGCTGAGGCTGACTCGTGGTGCTGGTTGCTGACCCTTGCTTTAGCCGTGCTGCAGCATCTGAAACGGGAAGCTTTGAGACCGTACGTGTTCTGCAGAGCCCAGCCTGACCCACGTGCTGCGCTGCAGCCAGCCGGGCTGCCGGCACGTGGCTGCTCCCAGCGTGCCAGAGATCTTCCTTTCGGCCCCAGCCTGGAGCCTGTGTGCTCTGCTACTGCCCTAAGGGCCTATGGCCAAAAGTTGGCTGCTGTGCTCTGAAATAGCTCTGTGCAGTGCCCAGAGATCCCTGCTCCTCCAAAAGTCTCATCTTTTTAAATGATGATGCCTGTGCGCTGGTCTGAGAAGTTGATGTTTATTGTTTAGTCAGATGTTAAAAACAAAAAACACTAACTGAGATTTTAGAGCTTCTAGTAATAAAGTTAGGAGGGCTAATGAAACAAATGTGGCAAGTTTCTCTAAAAATGGAAGCACGCAGACTTTGAAGCATGGACTTAACTAAGCTTACTGACTTAAGATCAAGTTGGTACGTTGTTGAGTGGAAAGATCAAAATAGAGCTTAGCGAATGTAAATATTGTTAGAAGAGAGAAAGCAGTCTTCTGTGAAATCTGAGAACAACATTTTGTTCTTATATATGAAATTCAGGGTCCCTAAGAGCAGCAGCTAGTAAGGGAAGTATTAATAAGTAAATCTAGCTAAAAAACACTTTACCATATGATATTTAAATCTTTTGTTATCCTGTTTCTGCAAAGTGTAGATGTTTTAACCAGAGCAGGGATTTATTTACTATTCTTTCCTGTGATTAAAGCCATTCTAGATCTCTTAGTTAACGGACAAACCAGTCATTAAGATAAGTAGAGACTTGGAGATGGATTGAAGAGAATATAAAGAAGTTTAATGCAAATTTGCACAATAAAAAGAGCAAACTTACCCCATTTTCTTTTTCTACTATAGTCAGTTTTAAATAGATTAATGTAGTTCTGTTCAAATGTTGAAGGCTTGTATCTGTGTTGTAGAAAGCAGTAACACTTTTCTAGTGGAAGAGGAGATAGGCATAGAAATCAGGGAAGTTTAAAAATAAAACCAAATCTGGAATGTCTTCTAGATACATATTTCTAAAAATGAAGAGTGGTCATACAGAATTATCCGTATAGAACAAATGATGTCAGTCAAATATTGTTGTTTTCTGTCTCCTGCAGACGAAACACCTGCTGCTCACTGGCTACGGGGCTCACCTCTTTGCTCGGGCCATGGGGATTCCTGAGGTCCCGGAGGAGAAACTCATCACCGAAAGATCCCGGGAGAGGTGGAGGAAGAACCTCGAGCCAGATTCTAACCCTGAAGAGTTTCAGAAGTAGGGCTCTTGAAAACAGGTTTGAGGTTGAAATAGAGGAATTGGTTAAAAAAAAAAAAAAAACACAGAATGTGTAGGTTATTTGAGGATATTTCAGTTCTTATTGATACTGTCCTCAGTATATCCTCAGTGAAAGTAATGAATCAAATTCAAAATGCAACAGTATATGCTCTTTATGCAATCCAAAAATATTATATTGTTATAGAAAATTTTTATATATACAAAGCAAAACTTTTATACTATATATAGTATAACACTGTATTTGCTTTGTGTGAGTAACTGGTTAATGAACAAGCTCCTTAATACACTAGAAGGAAGATTGTTGCTCGCGTTGGCTTAGTGTGGGTTTTGTGGCATTAATGGTGGACAGGATTAGAACTTGTCATTGCTCTTAAAATCACCAGCTACAGAAGTGCCTAGAGCAGCTTTAGCAAACAAATTACTTACCACAAAACAGCTGTGGCTTAAAAAAAATCAGTCCACATGCCCAAATGTATGTTTTTAAAAACTGGTTTTGAAATGTAAATGATTGGGTGTCTCTCTAAACTGGATTAGATAGTTGATGTTATCTGAGTTTGGCCTGTGGGGCTTTCTGAGTGCTGATAGGGCTGCAGGTAGTGGGGGGAAGAAAAAAATAGACAGGAAGATCAGTATAGTGATGGATGTTAATGTGTATGTAATTGGATTGTAATAGACATCACAATAATAGTCATTTAGAAAGTAAGCAAACCTGACATAAAATAGAAGGAAGGTGAAGTGGAGGTAAAAAGAGGAAAAATCAAGCATCAAAAACGTCTTTTCTGTCTTGCTGGGATAGGCATGAATATTATTTTTTTAAGCTTCCATATATATGGCAGTATTGTGGCATAGGAATATACTGCATCACATAACGTTGCTTGTCTCTTGCGTGAAGCAGTGGGAATGAGATGAAGATTTTGTCAATAAGGAAGAAGACATTTCTTCTGTGGGCATGATAACGAAAATGCATGAAATGGGGCCACAAAAAAAAAAAAAAGTAATTTCTAATATACTGCTAGAAAGAAAAATTTACAAGACCAGTGTAAATATGGCCTTATAAACAAAGTGAAGTTGTTCCCTGGCAATAAAGGTCACAGCCATAGTTCATCTTGGGTATGACACAAGGATTTTGATCCATTGCCTATCAAGGACTGTGTGGTATAATTCATCCTCAAGAATTTAAAGCGTGGAGTAACCCCCACTGTCTCATGTAAGTTTGAACAGCATTACCTGCTCTTTGTTCATTCTACGTAGCTGCTTAAAAAACCTCTCTTTATTTATAGCAGTGTTAGGTACCCTCAGTTTCAGTGTTGTCTCGATCTGGACTATCTGATACTGGAAGACTTGTCTGTTTCTGAGGCACTTGGGAATTGTGGTGGTTTTTTTTTTTTTTTTTTTTTATTCTGAAAATCAGTGCCCACAAACTTGCCAAGTTGAGAGCAGGGCAGTTTGTCAGCTCGTTTGTGCCTGTACCGAGTGTAGGAAGTTGTTTTTACTTGTCGTATCCACAGCGATTATGCAGAAACCTGCCTGAGGTGGAAGTGTTATCAGGGAGAGGCGACATACTAGGAGATCATCCTGGGAAAGGGAAGGTTGCTGGGTGCCCCACTCTCAGTCCTCAGGCCCTGCTACTGTACAGCTGACTGTGCTGGTGGCTTCTGGATTCATGGCTTTCTGAGTGCAAGTTCAGTGTCTCAGGAGAAGAGACCCTTGTCTTCTGCTGGTATAAACCTGCGTGGATTCACAAAACTGACTATTGAGAGCGTATTTCTGATGCCGTGGGTACCCCTTTTGCTGAGAGTGAGCTGCAGTTCGTTCCATCTTCAGTGCCTCATTCCAAAGGTTTGCAGCAGGTGGGTGGGTGGGAAGCCCGTGTGCAGTGTCGGGACAGTCGGAGCTGAGGTCCAGCTCCGCGCGGGCGCCAGGGCCGTCTGCGAGGGGAACACTGCCCGGTCCGTCTCGATCCGGAGCGCGGGGCCGGCAGTGCTGCGTTTAGCGTGGGCGGGAAGGAAACAGAAGATGGTTTTGTGATGCACGAGACTTTGCATGGCTTTGGGTTTGGGGGGCTGTGGAGAGACCTTCACCCAAGCCTGGACCCTGGCGAAGGTCTCTCTATTCCAGTCACCCGCTGGCAGTTCCTGGGAGAGCAGCACAAATTCTTCCCTCTGTGGAGGGATTTAAGTACTCCGAGTGCCTCCCCGCCAACCAGATACTATTTTATGTCATTGCCTGCATTAGCAAAATTGGAATATGGAGCCAGATACTCAGACCCTTGCCCATTGAAACTGTATTGCTTCTCAGTCAGCAACTTCTACAGCAAGTTACAATAGCCTTTCTCTCACTTACTCGTTCTCTCTACTACACAAACATATTTTTTAAAGTAGCCTCTTACAACTGGCTTGTCTGTGCAGAAGCCATTGCTGAAACTTTTTTTTCTCCTCAGTGTATGGAGATTTTTAAATTGATACTCAGTTCCAACAGATTGTACTGACTAAGTCCTTTAAACCTTGAGATGACTTGTCTACCAAATACAGAGGAAAAATGCATTAATGATGCAGTACGAAGTATTAGTTGAAAGGCACAGAAATAACCTTTCCTTTTTGTGGCATTTAGGGGGATAAGGAAGAGGAAAGAGGAGGAACCAGGAAGGAAATGATTCAGTGGATTCATAACAAGAATGCTCTTTCTGTATTTACCTGTTTCTATGCATTATCATTAATATTCCAAGTGAATTTCCCTTTGAGGCAGTGGGGACGATCCTTGCACCTTTGAGTGGTTGTGCAGGGGAAAGCTCTGCCTCGGGTGTCACATGTAACCAAACCTGCTGTGAGCTGCAACAGCGAGAAAGATTCCTGCCCCGGGGGGAATTCTTTTTTTTTTCTCTCCCCAAGTCGTTGCCATGCTGTAAAGATAGAGTGGAGGGATCAGGCACGTGGCAAAAATCAAGAGTATTTTCCGTACTATTAATTATAAAGCTATCCCAGTTGTTACGTATCGCTTACAAGCTAAAGAGAGAGTGCCTTTTGTAATGAAACCATGGTAAAATTACCTTTATCGTCAGCATAGCTCGGAGTTTTGCACGTTGTAACGTGCAGTGATTTCCCGGAGCCCCCTGGAGCTGGGCGCAGCGGGCCGCGGCACGCCAGCCGCCGCTGCGCTCTGCCTCGCTCTGCCAGCTGCTTTTCTTGGCAGGGACCTGGGAACAGTCGGCGCCGTCGCTATAGACAGCGAAGGGAACGTCGCCTGTGCCACATCCACGGGAGGGCTCTCCAACAAGCTGACCGGCCGTGTTGGTGACACAGCCTGCATAGGTACGGGCAGTTGTCTTGCTTAAGAACACATACAGTCTCCCTGCTTTTAGGGAATTGAAACAGGAATATTAGAAAGTATAAAACAGTTTCTTGCTAACATTCAGTTTATCAAAGTTTTGGCTCCGTTGTACAACATGGGAGCTGCAAGTAGAGAGTTGGAATAGAACAGGTGAATTGTCATCATCATCCTCCAAGACTTCTTTGATTTGGGAAAGTAATAGTGTTCAAACAGATTATTTTCCTTTTTCCTATCTGTCCTTTCTGTTCATTCTAATAATGTTATCCTTATTCCTTGCTCACAGTTAAGTCAAAAATGTACCCTGTTCTGCACTAAAATGCTCTTTTTCTTAGGAAGGAGGTGTAGCTATAATGACTGTGGTTTCATGCTACAGGCAGCCCAAAGTCCAGAATGACTGGCAACTTGGAACAGATTCCTGCTCTTGGAGAGCCCAGATAAGACTGCAGCAGAACCTAGGAGCTGCGGTGTGGAATAAAGGAAATATTTTAAGAGGTCTCTTATCCAAGTGTAGAGAGGCACTTGAAATCCCTTCCCCAGGCTTGTTCCTCTCATGGGACAGACTTGCCCTTTGATTACCTCAGGACTCTCTCAGAGAGTTGGGATTTAGGAAATAGTTATTTTTAGTAAAATATGTTCCAAACACAGACAGCGCCACTGTTGGCAGCTCGTTATTATCATAGACTTTTTCTCATGTCCCAAATAACTGATATTCTGATACCTCCTGCATTTAGAGAGCGATTTTTTTCCTTAATTTCTGATTGCAGCCTTCCCAGAGTACTGTTGCGTGCAACTTTTCCCTTTACTAGAGGTGTGTGTGACTGGGTGCAGAAAAGCCAGTGACGCTTCTAGCTATCCCAGCCTTTGGCCCAGCAACAGTTTGAAAAGGGGGTTGGCAAGTGTGGCCAAATGTTTCACGTGTAAATCAGGGTCTGTTGTAAGGGAGCTGTGAGATGAGGAAAGTAGGGGAGGGAAGGATCCATTGCTGTTCTGCCTGGCCTCCTTGCCCTCCCTCTGTGCCTTGCTTATCCATTCACTCCCTGCGTGCTCCTGCCTGGGCTCCTGGGAGGTGCTTCCCTCTGGAGACCTGCTGGAAGCGGGGGTGTCAGGCAAGTGGAAGCTTGGTGGAGAGCAGGTTAGGGAACAGGGTGCCTGCAAAACAGGGGAAAAAATAGAGAAGTGGATGGTAGAAGCAGCACCCTGCTTGAGATGAGGGGATGGGAGTTTTTCGGGAGAGCTTCATGACGCTGCACCGGGGCCCGGGCTCTTGGAATCCCTCATCTGCCTTCGCAGTGTCTGTTTCCTTCATGTCCTCTGCAGTAGCAGTGTTGCCTGACCGGGCGTTCTGCGCCCCCCTGTTATCCTGCCGATCCGCAACGTGCCCTCCCTTGCTCTCCTGGAAAATGCTTATGCCCCCCAGAGCCACCCCGTCAAGCCCCGGCCTCCTCTTGCTGCTTCTGCTCCAGGCAAATCACTGGTTTTCCAGCACTCCTAACTTGGCACTAGGCTTCCTCCTGCTGCTGCCAAGTTCTCTCATGCGTTCTGCTGTTGAGAGAGGCAGAAAAGAGCAAGGAGGTAGTTGCTGACATTGCTCCTAGAAGTGATCAGACCTTCCTTACCATCAGGAAGAAATGGTTGATACCTTGGTTTTGTTATTTTTCTTTAATAACGCAGTGTTTGCAATCTATATTACAGAGTATTACCCTTTTTTTCTTTCCTTTGCCAAGGAAGTGGAGGTTATGCTGACAACTGCTGTGGTGCCGTTTCCACCACGGGACACGGGGAGAGCATTATGAAAGTGGTCTTAGCCCGGCTGGTCCTCCACCACATGGAGCAAGGTGCGTTTCAAACCTCCTGTCAGCTGAAATAAGGACAGGAAATGTTGCCCAACCACAGGTTTAGGTTCATGTGCCATCGTTGCGGAGCTGTTGTCCAAACATTAACTTCCAGGAGTTCTGTGGTTGGATTATCCCCCTTGAAAACAAACAAACAAAAAAGCCCTGAAGCAATGAAAGTGATAACATGGCCTTAAATGGACAGAAATCTCTCTGCTGCTTGATGCTGAATCATGTCTTAGGACAACGTATATTGCAAGATGCTGGCTACTCTGTCATGTTAAACTTTCTTTGAGAAAGTTTTGTTCACAAAAATCAGTTTCAAATTGGAAAAAAAAAGATTTTTAGGAGAGATTACGGGAAGATTAGAGAGAAAATCAAAGCAGTGGTAAGAAAGCACGGAGTATCACATTTCTAATGAGCTGTAATGGTCCCTGTTTTGAAAGCATTGATTATAGCAACAGAAGTGCTGGAAAGACACTTCAGAATAGCTACGATTTAAAATTTCATTTTGTTTTGGCAAGTGTCCTGAGCTGGCTGGCGGGGTGTGTGGTCAGCAGCTGACACCGTGTGTCCTGTGCGGCTGTAACGGGATCCGCCTGCTCCCGGGGAGCTTCGGGAGGGAGCCTGGCACCCAAACCCTCCGCCCTGCTACAGGCGCACGGGGAAGCTGCGCAGCTGCAGGGGCATTAACGGAGCTCCTGCTCTGTGTGGGGAGAGCCTGGCTTTGGGCACGGGGGAGCTCTGGCCGAAATCCCTGGGAGATCAGTGCAGCGGGAAAAGTTGGGAAAACCTTCGGTTTGCCTTTTTGTTAGAGAAGCAGTAAACAGGGAGACAAATAACAGCTGAGAGTATTTTCGTTATGCTTCATGGGGCTGTTTTCACACTAGATCCGTATTTCTCTGCAGTTCTCCTGTTTCATTTCAAGGTTTCAGCATAAAATACACAAGTGGGTTATTTTTCAGAGTTCTAACTTCTCACTGTCTCTCCTCACTCTCTTAGAAATGACTTTCTAAACTCTGTTTAATCTGACTTGTGCAAGGCAGTTTCTTCTCGTGCTTGAAGTTACCTTCACTGCAAAAAGCGATGATTGTTATTTTGCCCATGATTTACTAGTAGGGAAGGAGAATGAGGATCAAATGAAAAGAAAAAATAAAAGAGGGAGGAAGGGGTGCAAGAGAAAATCGACTTGCATGTTAAATAATAATAATAATAATAATAATAATAATAGTAAGTGGTTTGCACTTGTTGCCCACACCTGTGCTTACCTCCATTCAACCCCAGAAGGGCAGGTGCAACTTGGCTGCCAGGGAAGAGCAGCAGCAATAGGCAGTTCCTGCACGTTTCGAGGAAGGTGCTGAAAATAAATTCCCCTAATTACTGCAGCTTCTGAGTCCTTGAGCTGTCAACCGAAGCAGCGTGTTGAAGAACAACTGTAAAACTGAACACACTCTTCAGTCTTCACTCATTTGCACAGTACATATTTTGGGACCAATATGGCAAAATAAATTTACATGCCTAGAGAGGAAATTGTTTTGTAAGTCTTAATAGCCACTGGAATCTGGGCCTTATGGAGACAGCTGCTGTCGTGATGAAAAGCTCCTACGGTGAAATGCTGCCCCGTGGATGCTGCAGTGTGGGTTTGCTCTTGACTCCAACTTGGGAGAGGAGAGCTGCAGGTCAGTTGTTCTGCAGCTGAAGCTGCCTAACGTTGTGGATGATGGATATCTTGGAAGAGTGGAACAAAACTAACTGCATTCCTGAGTGGATACTCAGACTCGTAGGGGGCAAATATCCTCTGGCTATTACAGGCTTCTGTATGTGATACACACTGTAATTTTTTCTCTATATTCCTGTTAGTATGAATGATCATGTTGAATGAATATGAGGTTACAAAAAGATGAAATTGCTCTGCTGCTGCTTTCCCTGATGGCTAGTCCTTTTAGTCCTCATCTTCCCAGGTGGGTTCAGAAGCTACAGGAAGAGCAACACCTATGTCCATGTGTGATAAATTGTGGAAGTGCATGCTTTGAGTTCCACTGTGTCCAGTGGACTTGGAGTACACATAATGCCTGAAAAATGTGACTATTTTCATGTGTATTTCAATCTTAAATGCCTTAGACCCAGTCTGTGACAGACCTCAGATAGAAAGCTTGCAGGCTCCATTTTCCCCCTTAAATGCTGGCACATGAGATGCATCCTGAACACAGAGCTGGAGAGTTGGGCTCTGCTGAGGCCTGGAAGTGAAGTGTAATCCAGAAGTGTGGAGCTGCCATCCTTGCAGCAGCAGCCACCTCCAGCCATGCAGGGCCACCCTCTGTAGCGGGCAGCTCCTGGGCTGTGCTCACCACTTTAGTTGGAGCAGGAATTAGTTTTGCTCAGCTCAGCAATGGGGGGTTGTAACGTTTTTCCCAGAGCGACAGCGTGCAGGTAACCTGTTCTTTCCTGCAGGAATGGCCCCGGCGGCGGCTGCCGACGCCGCGCTGGACTACATGAAGAGGCGGGTCGGGGGCCTGGGCGGCGTCATCGTTGTGAGCAGCTCGGGCCAGTGGGCAGCCAGGTTCTCCACCCAGCAGATGTCCTGGGCCGCTGTGCAGGATGAGCAGCTACTCCATGGGATCTATGCTGGGGAGCAACACACGGAGCCCCTGGAGCAAGCGCTTGCAGCCCACTGCGAGGGGCTCTGAGCAGGAGGACGCCGGGCAGCGAGGAAGGACAAAGTTTGCCCATTTCTGTTTGAGGGTGATGACACTGTAATCCTTCCAAAGGATCTGTGCTCTGGGTTAGCTCACGGGTGTTCACCGTCAAAGTGAAAGCTGGGCAAAGCTTTTCTTAAGAGTTGGGAAGGGTGATGTGTGCTGGGAGTCTTGTTCTGTTCACAGGCATCAGACCTAGAATTAAAAAACAAAGACCACAGCAAAGTATTTCAGAACATTTTAATGTTTTGAAATATGACTGGACCATTAACAGTAAGGACTACTGACTGGCATGGTAGCGGTAAAGAAGGTCATGATTTCAACAAAAAATAAGTTTCACAGCATAAATATGAAGATGATAGGCACCATGTTTAGACTTAACATGGCTGAGATTTATGATGACTAACTGGAAAGTAATTCTGTACAAGAAGTCACGTCATAAAATCAAGCTGTGCTAATACAAATATAACTGTCCTTCTTAACAAACATCTTGTGTGAAACCTGAAGTATTTTTGGAGAGATTTTGATTGTTTTTTCTTTAAAAAGATAATATTAAACTATATGATTTAAAAATTACATTCTGCATTATCTCTTTTTGCAATACATTTTTTTCATCAAGATTTTGAGTTTGTGAAGGAAATAAAGAGCAAGAATATTTCATGGATTTTTTTTCTGTTTTCTAGCTTAGTTTAATCATTTGTGTATTAAAACAGTGCAATCACCTTTATGTTTTAGCGAGTGCGATGACTTCTGTTTCCTCTGAAGAAATACACAGATTTGTATATTCTAATTATATGGCATTGTACTGTGGAATGTTCCCTTTATAAGGTAACCCAAATAAACATAGAAGAAAATCTTTGGGTATGTTTTGATGTTATTCATACCTATATCCCAACTCCAGTAAGCTGTGTCACTGACTTGGCTTATACTGAATGGTAAAGTTGCCAAGATGATCTCATCTCCTCTCTACATTAATCCGTGTTTTATTAGATGTTGCAGATGACTGGATGTGGACAGTGATGGACAGAGGAGGCAGCTCTCGCACCCTTGCTGTACTCAGGTACGTGGTTGCACAAGAGAACAGAGAATGGCTGCTGATCTGATCATGGGCAGTTTATGAAATCGTAGCAGAACTTAAGATGTGGCTGTTGTTAAAGTCAAAGAGAAATACTCAGTCTTGTCAGTCAAACCTGATTTGTTTCTCCAGTGTATTAGGCACTGATCTCACAGGACCAAACTATTCTCTAGAAGAAAGCAGCATTGTCTTAATTTCATTGCCAGAATCTCAAGAGAATCCAGGTTTTAATGGTCAAAAGTCTGCTTTGTTTAGATGAACTGTACCTAGCTGCAAGATCAAATTTAGGACAGACAGTAGAAAAAAGGATAAAGGGATGGCTTGATTTAGGACAGCCAGGAGAAAAAAAAAAAAAGGCTAAAAAATTTCTGCTAAATATATTTTGCAACATTGCCTTGATCAATTTTTTCTTGTAATTGGGAGAAAAATAAAAAAGATCACAGAATCACAGAATATTCAAGGTTGGAAGGGACCTCTAGAGATCATCTAGTCCAGCCTTCCTGCTCAAGCAGGCACACCTACAGCATGTGGCACAGGGCGGCATCCAGGCGGGTTTGGAAGATCTCCAGAGAAGGAGACTCCACAACCCCCCTGGGCAGCCTGTTCCACTGCTCTGTCACCCTCACAGTAAAGAAGTTCCTCCGCACCTGCAGACGGAACTTCCTGTGCTCCAGCTTATGGCCATTACCCCTCGTCCTATCACTGGCCACCAGTGAAAACAGCCTGTCCCCTTCCTCCCTGCATTCTCCCTTCCTGAACATATACATATTAATCAGATCCCCTCTCAGCCTTCTCTTCTCCAGAGAAAACAGGCCCAGCTCGCTCAGTCTCTCCTCATACGAGAGATGTTCCATTCCCTTAATCATCTTAGTTGCTCTTCTCTGGCCCCTCTCTAGGAGCTCCACGTCCCTCTTATACTGGGGAGCCCAGAACTGCACACAGTACTCCAGGTGTGGCCTCACCAGAGCTTGAAGATTGAACTTAGTTTTGCAGAGCTAAATTGTGATTATAAGCATGGCTGTGGGCTGTTTAGCTCTGGGCTGACCATGAACAAAGTGACTTGGTGCAGCAGCAAGTGCAGGCTGATAGACCTGCCGAGTGCTTTGTTGGCGGCGCTGGCACGGTGCTCGTGCCGACAGCAGCCTGCGGTAGCCACAACAAGTTCACATCTGTCCGCAAGGCCCCGTGAGCCACAGGAGCAGCACAGATGCAATGTCAGGGCTGCCACGATTGCCGGTGAGCAGTTACTTAATTCACCTCAGCTGTACTCGGGAATACAACGTAATGAACTGCCGCCGCTTGACAAAGAACATTATTCTGCACAGGTTTCTGTATCACTCATCACCGGCCTAGCTGGGCGCTTTCCAGCAGTGCACAGAGCAATGTGACTCCCATATGTTCCATGTGATCTGTCCTGGCTTCCCTGTTCCTTGGTAGCTTGCTGTATGTATGGTCCCTTGTTGTGAAAAAGTGTGTTTTTCAAAAATACGCATGTGTTATGTCTGTTTGACTGCAAGAAGGTTGGAAGTGAGGAGGCCTGCCCTGCTTGGCCGTGATGGCTCTTACAGCCCTTGGAGTTTGCTGCGCAGTGAAGTCATAGAATCACAGAACCCTTAAGGTTGGGAGGGACCTCTAGAGATGATCAGATCTAACCCCCTGCACACTCAGGTTTACCTAGAGCAGGGGGCACAGGGCGGCATCCAAGCGGGTCTCGAAGATCTCCAGAAAAAGAGGCTCCACAACCTCCCTGGGCAGGCTGTTCCAGGGCTCTGTCACCCTCGCTGTTAAGAAATTTTTCCTTAAGTCCCTGTGGAACTTTAGGTGCTTCAGTTTGTGGCCGTTTCCTCTAGTCCTATCACTGGCCACCACTGAAAAGAGGCCGCCCCCTCCTCTTCCTTTGAGGTATTTATAGACACTGATCAGGTCCCCCCTCAGCCTTCTCTTCTCCAGGCTGAGCAGGCCCAGCTCCCTCAGCCTTTCCTCATAGGGCGGATGTTCCAGGCCCCTGATCATCCTCACAGCCCTGCGCTCTGGAGTGATGGTGCCTCACACAGAGCTCGGCCCCCCCTCTGCGTTTCTTTCAGCTAGCTGAGCGAGTCAAAGCTAATCACAGATCCATATAATAACCTCCCTGTAATGTGACCAGCAGATTCAGTTGTTTTCTAGGACAGTGTTTTCCTTTTTCATCAGAAGGTGGGATGGCAGTAAGTGGTTAGGGATGCACGTAGTGCTGTAACTAATTGGGGACCTGGCAGGAAGCTCATGTCGTCTCCTGCCTCCCTGGCCCCTTTTGGTGGAACACAGGCTCTTTTGGTGGAACAGCAAGGGCTCTGCTGCTGCTGCTGGGGGAAAGCTGCTAGTGCTGCAGGAAGCTACCTGATGTCTGAACACGCTCACGTGTCCCATTATTTTGTGTGTTTTACAAAATTCCCCATTCTAGGGCCTTAGCGCTCAACAGATTTTACAAATACAGTTGAAGGACTAACTTCAGGGGAATCTTTCCCCAGGGGGAGGAGGTTGCATGGTGGTGGTGTGCGCTGCCAGTGGAGACGATCCTTTAATTCAAATGGTCGTGACCTGGATATCAAGGAAGGAAAATCAGAGGTCTGCTGCCAAGAAACTGAGTGTCCTTGGCATGTAGCAAAGCAGCAACAGAGTTTTAATTATCTAATTAAAATGTGGCATCCCGTTATTTTACATTGTTTATAATACTAGTTGTGTATGTGTGTGGTGGTTTTGTTTTTACTTTTCCTAACTGCAAAGTAAAAAAAGATTCCTGGCCTGAGATGGCAGCAGCAAATGGAGTGTGTACCATAAAAATGAAGTTGTAGCAAAGCAGCAAGGCGCTGACTGCTGATGCTAGTCACAAACTGTTAGTTCCTTGTAGGCTTTCCTGCTTAATCTTTGCAAGTTACAAGTAAGTGAAAAATCCTCTGTGAGAGATGTAGGACATTTCTGTTTGGAAACTTGTTTTTATTTTTTCTTAGTTTTCAACTTTGTCCTACATTTTTAGCTCTGTGTCTCTGGGGTGGTTTTCGCTGACTTTGAAATCTATCTTGGCAGAGTTGAATGGCCCTCACTGTTCTGCCCGTTTCTTTTCGAGAACGCCTTGCCTTTGATTCGCCCCGATAAACATTTGCCGGGGGACAGATCTCAGTCTTGATTGCGTCAGTATAAATTACCAGCAGAGTCACCGAGGTGCCCGACCCCGCTCAGTTAGGTGGGCCTGCACGTCGCCACTCGGTGTCCCCGTGGCCTCGCAGCCTCCCCGCTGAGGAGAGCGGAGGGCGGCAGCGCGGCTCTGGGCCCAGCCTCACCCCGAGCCCTGCCCAGGAGGAGACGATGCCAGGACAACGGCTGTATCCATTCACTGGGGAATGAACAGGTGCCGGGTGATTCACACCGTGAAACGTGGCGTGGGCTTCTTGCCAATGAAGAAAGACCCGTTGGTTTAGAGGCGTAAACCGGGAGCGAGCGGAATCTTAGTCTCTACTCGCAGCTTGTGCTGCGACCCAGCAGCCTTCACTAACCGAGCCCTGCTAGGCCTGGCCACGTGTGCCTTAACTCCAGTTATTTTTAACATCCTCGCCCTTTGGCCTTTGAGGTTCTGCCTGGTTGGAGAGGTTCTAGTTTTCTTGCAATTCAAGTCCCTTTCTGCTGAGAATATGGTTTGGTCTCGGTGTGTGTAGTAGCCTCAAACCCTGCCCTCCTGGCCCTCCTCATACCTCCTTTGCATAAGGGAGGCAAACACAAGCCTAGCAGTGCTGGCCTAACTCTGCGAGTACGAGTGACAGCAAAACTGATGTGCGCAGCAGTTCTGGTTTAGCACTGGCGTTAGCTCTTAGAAACTCTCACGTGGCTGCTGCTGGTAGCTTCAAGAACGGAAGAAATAAACTTTGTCTCCTGAGCTGCAAAAAGTGCACCCTTCAGGAGCGCTCTCGTGCCCTCTGTCCTTGGCACTGATTCCTCTCCTGTAAGAGAGGTACCGGCATAATCAGTATTTGTGTCTTCTCTGTATGAGATAAGCTATCTTTAAAAAAGAAAAGAGTCATCATGCCTTTATGAAGGAGACTTTACCTAGCTATCATTTTACCTACAGAGAGGCCTTTGGGAAATAACGGGGCTTAGCTAGACCCCTGCAAGGGGGACGTTCAGAAATGACTCTGGGCAAAATGAGCAGAACCTGGCACTCGGTCAAGGATTTGGAGCCAGAGGGAATCTCAGTTATTATCTGCTCTTACTTCCTAAATAAACAGGCCATAATCCTTATCTCGACTATTTCTGCATTATGCTGATATTTTCGGTTGAAATATGGTCTACTCGTACCACTGCCTGAAAAAAAAAAAAGAGGTTTTTCTCATTAAGAGAAAGCATGTGAATTATGTTTAAAATAATTTTGTTTTTAAATATTTGAGAAAAAAAAAAGACATTTTATGTGGTAGATAGCAGTTCTAAGTGTTCTCACTTTTAAAAAGTCTTTTGTGCTGCCATCAGGAATCCCTGCAGGACGAGTGCAAGTTTATTAGAAATAGAGCTGGTATTTCAGATCCATCAAGGCAAGGTAAATGTTTTCCTGGAGACAAACTTGAACAAGTCTTGCCTGTAAGAGCAGCATTTGTGTAACAACTCGCACCTTCAGAGAAGCTCCGGAAGCTGGGAACTGATCCGCTCAGCTTCTCAGTGGAGAACAAAGTTTATTATATTTGAGCAATCTCATTCTGGTGTACATACAGGGAGATTAAACTACTGCGTTGGAACTGCAGAATGTAACTGAGGCAGAGCCGGGATTAAAATATTGATTTCTGACCTCCACAGTGCCAGGCTCAGTTCACTACATTATGTTGTTTTCACGAATAACATTTAGAGAAATAGATCTTGACATATCAGAAATGTGGTAGACTCTCAGTAAATTGAGCAGGGCTTTAGCTGTTCAATTTATGTGATTTGTGTGTGCATTATGCTTGGTCTTAGGAATCTCAGTAGCTGCTGTATATTTACAGTGAAACTCACTTATAGCCTTGAAGCATACTAGAATTTTTTTCCCTGAAGCAGAAAATAAAAGAGATATTTATGGTAAGTTCTTGTTGTCACATTGAGATTTGCAAATACTTTCCTTCAAAGGAACATGCTTGTTCCACAAATTTGAACTTTAGCCTCCAAGTTCAAATGCAAGCGCTTTTAATGAAGTCACCAGATGTCACGTTTGGATACTCAGTTTGATATCTGAGTGCCTAAACAGAGGCAAGCGTGCACTTGAAAACTGAAATGAATTCTACAAAGCAAATAAAATAATTCAGATATGCTTGCATTTGAATGCTCATGTCCCAGTATCTAAAATGCTGCAAGGACACTGCCATTGCTACAACCTCATAAATTTCAGAAATACCTGAGCGTGGTTAGATATAGCCCAGAACCCTTTTTTTCCTGTATTTCTGAACCCCAGGTATGTCATTTGCAGCTGACAAGCCAGCCCTGCTTGTGCTTATGCAGCACGCTTGCAGCTTGGCAGTCCTACAAAAATGGTACTGGTTTTTGAGCCACATCAGGCGCTCGAGCAGCCTTCTCCACCCTTCTTTGTTAGCTGATGCAGGAGCACCATGTCATTTGTCAGGCAGCCAAAACTGGAGACATGCTGAATATGTGAATACCAAGGAAGTGGTTTCCTTAGCAATAACAGGCATGTGAAAGTCAAAACTTCCTCTCCTCCTCATGTGACCTTTTCCGAAGCAATTCACACAGGAGACAATAGCAGTGAATTCCAAGCAGCCACAGGGCTCTTGCATTGCCAAGCAGGGATTTGCTGAGTGGCCAAGTGCTCTTACCTTTTTATTAAGGTAAAATTACTTTGCCTTTAGGTGGCTTCCATTAGGGATTGTGTGTGTGTGTGCACTGTAGTTTTTCATGAGGCCAAAATCACCTAAAGCAATGCAAACAGGTAGAAGCAATACTGTGTTGTGGACCAGAACTTGTGATATGCATGAAATTCAAAGGCCTTTCTGCTGAGGGGAAATGATGGCATGGAAAGTTTAGCCGGCTTGTTTCCATAGCTGGAACTTCCTGGATGCAGTAGCAATTACTGCAGATACTTCACCCATTTCTTATTAAAAACTCTGAGGAAAAACTAAAAAAAAAAAAATTCTTATCCTGAATGTTTGGTGGAGCCTCCTCTCATCCTGAAGGATGACAGCCAGAAGCACTGGCACAGAGCTGCTGGCCCAAGAAGCCCGAGGTACTTTCTGAAAGTGGCTACTAAATTTAAACCTGAGCCTCCTTCCGAGGTGGGGAACTGCTATTCTTCCCCTTGCTCCTAGCAGGGAGAGTACAGAGCAGAGATACTGATAGGTGTCAAAAGGGCAGGAAAAACAATCCTGCTAGGGATGGAAATAGCTCAGCATCCTTTCTGCAGTGAAACGCGTGAGAAATGGACTCGGATTTCAAAAATTCAGGGAGAATTCGGTCTTTGGGGTTCTCCCTCGCCTTGATGTTTCTGGGCTAACCCTGACCTGATTCTTGGGGACCGTTGGGCTTCATTTCGCTTGTAGTTACGCATCGATTCGGGAGTTATTTGGGGGGAGGGATAGGGGGCAGGTTCGCTTTCCTCTCCCCTGCTCCCAGGTTTCAGGGTTTGCTCTGGAGGACAAGGGTGTTTCCGAGGTGAGACCGGACAGAGAGCGGAGTCGGAGGAGAGGCCGGAGAGCGGCCTCAGTTATTCTGCTCTCAGTTATTCCCACCAAAAGTCACAGGGCAATATTTTCTGCTGCATGTCGCTAATTAATAGCTTTTTTTCATTACTTTCTCCTTTGTACATGTTAAGGCAGGATTTATTTCCCTTGTTGTGTCATCTAGCTGTAAAGAAGTATTTGAACAATTATTTAACAAATGTTTCACAAAGTATGTGTCCCTTTTGGAGAAAATTTGGCCCAGTATCCGCTGACCTATTACATAGGATAGAAAATGCATTCAGGATATGGAAGTTTCTCTGGTGGCGCAGTTATTTTTTCCTTATGTCCGTTTATGCTTCAGATTTACAATTGCTCCCACAGGCCATAAAGAAAACAAGATACAAAGAAAATATATTCAGCATATTTTGAAAAATAACAAGCCGCATCCTTTACAGGAAATGTGGGCTGGGCATCCTATACAAACTCCTGTCGTGCTCTGTAGTCTTGTTTAAGTGGAACAGATCTCAGCCGCGCCGGTTTCTCCAGAGCGTTTGCTGATATGATCCAATTAATAAACGAGATTTCAGATTCCGGCCCTGCTAGAAAATGCTCCGCAGCAAAGTCATTCTGACAGAGCTGCCTTTCCAACATATTGTCCTCCTGATGAAAGATCCGCCCATGAATCCAATGTCTGTCTGGGGCACCGAGGAGAGCACTGACCTAAAACCAACGGTGCTGCCCGGCAGTCACAGCTTGTCATCCTCAGTTACTTTCACAGCAGCCCATTCACATCCTGCTGGATAAATACAGGTATTACATTAGGCGGCCGATGGGAAAGCCGCGGTTTGCATTCAAATCCGTGCGCTACGATGTTTCTGGACCGGCTTCCCAAGTTGTGCTCAGCTCTAACAAAGCTCGGGAGACGGGAGCGGGCGGGAAGGCAGGACCTCGTCCCAGGGGCATTTTCCAGCTGTCAGCGCCGCGCGCTTGGTAAACGCCCTCTGAAACGGCCATGACGGGACTGGTAAAACACACAAAATGACGGGGATTTGGGAGAGCTGCTCCAGCTTGGCGGGACATGGGGCATGGCGGGACGTGGGCCTGAGCGACGTGGCACCACGGAGGTGACCGCAGCGGTGGGTGACGTCCCACCAGCAGGGCAGGTCCAGGCGCCTCAGCCCGTGCGAGGCGGCCGGCGCGTCGCGAGCTGGAGTGAGCACAAGGCGAGCGAGCCAGCAACAGGGCGCTCCAGTGATTAACTCACCCGCGCGCCCTTCCCGCGAGGCGGGTCTGCTGCTGGGGACAGCTGCAGGGCACCGCTGAAGTCAGCAGGGCTGTGCGAGGGCAGCCGCCGAGACCCGCGGGCCGGCTTGGCCACCAGCTCTGCGGGGCTGGCCACCAGCTCTGCGGGGTTGGCCACCAGCTCTACGGGCCGCGTTGGCCACCAGCTCTGCGGGGCACTTTGGCCACCAGCTCTGCGGGGCTGGCCACCAGCTCTGCAGGGTTGGCCACCAGCTCTGCGGGCCACGTTGGCCACCAGCTCTGCGGGGCTGGCCACCAGCTCTGCGGGTCGGGTTGGCCACCAGCTCTGCGGGGCTGGCTGCAGGGCACGCGTGGCGGCCTCTCCTCTCGCTCGCTGCGGCGCCCCGTGGCCTTGTCCCAGCCTTGCCCTCCCTGCCTCACCTCCATCCCCTGGGAGCCTTGGAACACGGGCCAGGGAGCTCCCGCGCGTGGATCTCCAGCAGCTTCACCGAAAGGGAAGGAATGGGGAGAGTGCGGCGAGGGGAGGCGCCGCGGCTGGGGGAGCCGCGTCCGGGCGCTGGTGCCGGGCCGTGGGGCAGCTCCCGCAGTGACACCCGCTGCCCAGATCCTGGGTGCCCCCCGGGAGGGCTCGGCCTCCCTGGGCCCGGCTCACCGCAGCAGCGTTACCCTGCGTGGGGCTTTCCCACCTCCGCGCTTTTGAAGTTCACTCGTGCAAGGTGCATCGAAAGAAACCATGAAATCACTAATGTTGCAAAGCAGAATAAGGTTCACAGAAGCACAGGGTGGGTGAGGTTGGAAGGGACCTCTAGAGATCACCTAGCACAACCCCCTGCTCCAGCAGGGACACCCAGAGCACGGGGCACAGGGCGGCATCCAGGTTGTTTATGTTTTTTAATTTTATTTTTTTTCTGGTCTCTGCATGATACGATGTGTAATTACGTTCCACCAGCTAAACTTTTCAGATCCTGTTTTGCTAAATGGTAAGGAAAATGCTGCTGCTCATTTTTACTGGTTATTTACTATGGAAAATAATATATTGAACATGAATGATACGTTCAGTGATTTAACAGTTACCAAGAGCAATAACACTATAAAATATAGCTTTGGGATTTTTTTCCTTAGGTCCTTATAGTATATTTCCTGTAAAAATGTTTTAGTGACTAACATGGGAAGACCAGAGTTAAAAAAACTTTTGGCAAGGAAATATTTTTTAGTGAGCGAGAAAAGTAATCTGAGGAAGAGCGAAGGATGAGGACTAATTGCGTTCCTTTCATGTCCCAGGCATTCAGCTGGAGAGGCGTTCTGAAACCCACGGGATCAGTGCGAGCGGAGCGGCCCGTGTGTCCCAAGGGTGCCGCTGGTCGGTGCCGTGCGAGCGCGTTCCTGCGGCGCCTGCTCCGGGTGCTCCGGGCGCACCAGAGCTGCCCTGCGACGCAGGGCGGCCACAAAGCCGGCCCTGCCTCGCCACCGGAGTCACGGGGCTCCCGTCCCCAAAGGGTAAATGCTCCTTCCTGGAACACGGTGCTTCACCATCTCTCTTCTTCCCTCTTCACCTCTATCCCGGAATCTAAATTGTTAGGAAATTACACTTGTCATGTGTTGCGGCCCGTTCCTTGGGGAAAGTGCAAGGAGCTATACTGCAGTTACTGATCCCCTATAATCTTACAAATATAACTTGTTTTAAATTTAAATAAATACAGAAGCCCTCGTGTCAGAAGAACTGCTGCTTGCGCCTCTGGAGACATTTATAGGGGACAGTTCTGGTTATGGCCTGGTTACCCGTCGCCTTCCAGGGCTGTTTCTGCCCTCTCTTGCTACCATGGAGTGGTTACCGACTGAACCGTCCCGCTGCCTTTTGGCACGGACCTTAGGAAGGGAAGGATCATGAGGCCGGAGCTCTTTCCTAACGTGGCAGTGCGGGGCTCACGGAGCGAGGGAGGGAAGGGGGAAAGACGGGAAGGAGGGAAGGGGGGAAGGAGGAGGCTCCCGCGCGCTGACCCGGCGCCCGTGTTGCCGCCCCGTGCCCGGCTTCCCTTCGGGTTCGCGGCTGCGCTTTCAGCCAGCAATGCCATCAAACAACAGGGCGACGCGAGTCCCAACAGCCGCTGGGAAAATCTCTACCCTGTTCCAAAGCTGCCAGGTTAGGACGAGGAAGAGCCGTGACAGCCAGCGTGAAGCAAACAGGAGCACTGAAGTTATCAGGTCTTTTTCTGACTATATGGAGCTGCTGCACCTTTCCTAGCATGGGAGAATCCTTAAGGCTGGAAGGGAACTTCAGAGACCGTCTAACCCATCCCCCTGCACACACAGGGTCACCTGGAGCGGTGGCACATGCTCCTTCGAGACCTGCCTATGGTCCAAGTTTTCAACCAGAGCATTTCTCAGAAACTGCAAGTACCAGCACACCCAGCTCTTCCAGAACACCTCTTTTTCCCTCCTCTTCTTCTTGTTCTGGGGGAATTCAGTGCACAGGAAACAGTAAGAAGGCGTTTGTTACCAAGCCCGCACTCAGAGCAGGCGCTGGGCTGCACCCCGCGTCCCGGGCACCCCAGCGCGGGCACCTTCCATCTGCTCTGCATCTTCTTGTAAAACACCAAAAAGCAAATAGAGCAGATGGAGGATGAGGATGTGTAAAAAGATCCAGTTTCCTTATACAGAAACAGTAAAAGTTAAGTGGGGAGGGGAGCGAGGAAGAGAACTGCCCGTTTACAACTGAGCTTTTATTTGGAGCTAGGGAAGGTGGGACATCCCTGCTGATATAACCTATGGGCCTAATACTTAGGACAGCTTAGAAGAAGAGCAGTTGCCTTCATAATGTTCTTTTCTCAAACAGGAAAACTTAATATGACCTTAATGAGTTAACATGACCTTAATATGACCTTAATTTGACTTAATATGCAAAACAGCATGTGCTCCAGAGCCGCCTTTTTTTTTTCTTATGTTTTGGCTACAGTAAGATATTTGTGAAAATCAAGGGAAGGATAAACAAGTGTATAAAGTATTAATGTGGGACCTTTGAACCTGTGTGCCTTTGGTCAGGCCTCAAAGGTGCTTCTAAGCCTTCAGAAGACAGTTGCACCTTCCAGCCCAGCTCACCGGCAGCAGCACAGGTATTATTGGGCTTGGCTCACTCCAGCTGGGCATTTTGCTAGGAAGCTTCGGCCTTTTTCATTAGCATATACTGCCTTTACTGTGCTATACGGAGTTAAATTGGACATCTATAACTCTGCGGAGAGAAGAAGGTGACTGGTAATATTGGAGATACGACGGACATCTCTGTGAGGCACTAAATTGAATCATATCAATCAATATTTAGCTATAGCTGAAATCTGTGTGACTTAGGAATCACTGTTGATGAAGTTGTAAGGTAGCATTTTCTAAGCTGTTTTTACTTTGTAGTCCAGAGCGGGAAAAAAAAATGCAAGGCACTACCTCAGTTACTCTGACCATGGTTTTTAAAGGTTGTGCAAGAACCTGCTGCTCCCTCATTGTAACTCATTGTGTGCATGGCAGAAGTGCTGAATTGGACATCTGCTGCTGTCCTGCTTCTCGGCCCTGCCACTTTAAAAAAGTGTCTGTTCTGCTTCCAAAGGGAAAGCGGCGAGTTCCAGCGCAGGACACAATAGCGGAGGGCAAAGCTCTAACCCCGCTCGCCCCAACGTTGCGAATTCATTCATCATACAACGCCTCCTGCAGGAGAGAAACCATCTTTTAAATGCAAAAGAAAACACGTTTTTTGGAACAGGATGTTTTTCTGAATGACTGTTTCAATTGGAAATGAATGACAGATCTGCTCAGGCTTAGTATTATTCGTTAAGCGGGTTCATTACGGCCCAGCAACGGCCAACTCACAATAGTTCCTGTTATGCTGGACTTTACAAAACCAAGAGACGGGAGCTGCTCAAAAAGCTGGAGCATGCACAAAATCATTTTGTACCTCTGAAATTTGATGCTTGGAGAAGGGCCATCTTTGTAACTTTTCAGTACAAATATGTGTAACAAGGGATGAGAAATATATTTAAATATCTATTTAAATTTATTTGCTTCCAAACATCATGATGATAAAACAAACAAAAAAGTAATAGAAAAGCCACGTAGATAGGCAGGAAGGAAGCAAAATACAAACTTTGGTTACACAGGGCTGCACCCCTCAGTATACTCAATAAATGCTAGCTAAAATCTGTTCAAAATTGCTCATTAGGGTGGCTACCTTAATGGAAAATAATCCTAAGTAGTAAGTTATGCTCGCTATCGGGGTAACGAATACAAAATAATGTAACTCAAACGCTCAGAGCATGTAAACCAAGCTGCTTGGAAATAGAGTGTGTTAGACAGTAAGTGCTGCTGCAAGGTCTGTTTGTTTGGGACTGGGAACAGGTAGAGATAGAATGACAGAGGCACAGACTGGTTGAGGTTGGAAGGGGCCTCTAGAGAAGATCTAGTCAAACCCCTGCTCCATCCGGGACACCCAGAGCATGGGGCACAGGGCGGCATCCAGGTGGGTTTGGAAGATCTCCAGAGGAGACTCCACAGCCTCCCTGGGCAGCCTGTGCCAGGGCTCTGTCACCCTCACAGGAAAGAAAATTTTACTTAAGTCCCTGTGGAACTTTTGGTGCTTCAGTTTGTGGCCGTTTCCTTTAGTCTTATCACTGGCCACCAGTGAAAAGAAGCTGGCTCCTCCCTCCTTCCTTGTGGTGTTTATTGCAGACACTGATCAGGTCCCCCCTCAGCCTTCTCTTCTCCAGGATGAACAGGCCCAGCTCTCTCACATAAATTCAGGATGGAAAATGTCGGCCTGAGGGAAACTTAAGGAATCCCTCATTTTGGAAGGAAATTGTGTGGAAGCAACCTGGGAATACTGAGTGGATTTTGAAGATGGCATCTTCTTCTACAGGGAAACAGGACTTTGTCCTCAACATAATTTTTCAGATGGAAATAATCAGTGAGGTTATTGGATCGAAAGGTCCAAAAGGTGTCAGTGTTTTTGCCTGTACCTGTTTGTCCTTCTTTCAGAGATCAAATAAAACGCCTGTGCTTTGTCCCGAGCTCCGGGCAGCAGCTCTGCTGGATCCGATGCCCCGCACGGGGCCATTCGCTCTCATTCCCAGCTGCGGTTGTTCCCTCTCCTCCTTCCCTTCGGCTCCGTTTCTCTCGCAGTGCAATAAAGCGCACACGTTATGCAGCGGTGTGAATACACCAGGTCCCCAACCTGGTATACTGTGTGCTAACGGATGGATGGGCACCAGTGACTTCGTGCCTGCTGCGGCCGTGGTCACCGCGGGACTCACGCGCGGTCACCGCGGGGCCGGTTTAAGCGCCGCGGACACCGCGGGGGCCGTTGAAGCGCACGGACTTTGCCGGGGGCGGCCGTTGGTGGCGGCCGTTGG
>VZSG01000101.1:1532089-1569025 GCA_013398315.1 Nothoprocta pentlandii
TTCCCGGGGCGCGGGGCTCGCTCCTGCCCGGGCTCCGGAGCTCGCCTCCATTCCCGGGGCGCGGGGCTCGCTCCCGCCCGGGCTCCGGAGCTCGCCTCCATTCCCGGGGCGCGGGGCTCGCTCCTGCCCGGGCTCCGGAGCTCGCTCCCTGCGCGGAGACATCCCTGTGTCCGTCCGGGTCCGGCCAGAAGGGCTCCACTGATGAGTTTTCCTGTATCTTAGAGAGCAGAGTCAAAATGAATACAGCAGCTTCTCTGCACTTCGCGTACAGTTGAGAGAGGAAGAGGGAAAACTCCAGCGGGCGCTCCGGAGGCTGCAGGTGCCCGACTTGCAGGTGCCGGAATACCCACTAGGACCGGCTTAGGCTCCTGCTCCCTGTATAACCCTCACCTATGTCACCCGCAGGAGAGGTTCAAGCCGGCAGCCTCTGGAACCGGTGAATGGAAGAGCTCAGGCGACCAGCAGGACATGACGGGGGTCCCGCCTGAGCTCAGCCGCCTTCACGGGGGCTTCGGGCTTCGGTCTCGCCGCGTGAAGGTTTCTGTGCGTTCGTATTATTTGCACTTGCAAATACTTTCCTGGCATTAGGTGCATGAGCAGCGTCGGTGGCTTCTTGGGAAAAGCAGCACCTAAGTAGATGTCTTCAAGAGCAAGTGAGGGGCTCATGGGCAGCCCCGGCCCCTGCCCCAGAGCCCCTTCCCGAGGTCCTCTCGCTGCCTTGGAGGGGCGACCTGAAGCTGCTGGCAGCAGGAACCCCCGGATGGAGCACCAGGACCAAGCGGAGGGGCAGCAGAAGGGCTCGGGCAGTCACCTAGGGTAAAATCAAGTCCAACTGCGGCTTGTGGTCAGAGATAAGAGCAATGGGGATTTAAACCTGACCATCTCGGGGCCTCGTCTTGAGGTACTGGACAAAGCGGTCTCAGGTGCTGCTGCATCTCTGGAGTCAGGGCTTTATTGCTGGGATAAAGGACAGGTCTGGAAGCTGCACTTTGGAAAGCCCAAAGGCTTTCCCGTTGAGGAAGGGGCTTGAGAACCTTGTGGGGCCTTTGAGGGGGTCTCTGGTTCCAGCCATCATTGTGAAGGCTCCGGTGTTCAGGCAGGCTCCAGGTAGCCGAAATGTGTCTGCTTGGAGTAGTCGGGAGTAACCCCAGGGTTATCCAGCAGCTGAGCAGCCGTGCTGCGAGCTTCGTGCCTATCTGAAGGTCTATCGGGCACCTAAGCCCTGGAGGGCTGAGAGGGAGAGACTCCCGCGGGTGACGGTTGATGTTCTGCATTCCTGGATGCCTCTGAGGAGGATAACGTGAGGCCACTCGCTGCAGATTCTGGCACTGCGTGAATGGAAAGGAACACCAGGCCCTAAATGAATAGGATTGGGAAAGGCTCATTCCCAACAGCAGTTTGTTAATCCGCCAGTTTGCATGTAAGCCCAGTCCGCAGTTTGCACCCGGAATTTTTACACAATAAATGCAGCCTTTATAATAAAGGGACTAGAATTTGTACAGAATAAATGTACGTTTTATAATGGGACCTGCCGCAGCACATGTGTTTTGGAATGATTAAGCACAAGGAAAGATTCGCCCCAGTCCTTTAAGTCTGGCTGTGTAGCAAGTGTGTTGTACACTGTAAGTCTGAGTAAAGCAGGAAGGCTGTGTGGTTGTGAGCAGTGTCAGACCCGAAGCCTTTCCCGTTCAGCCCCTGGAGCGCAAACACACATAGGGTTGGTTGTATTTTAACATAACTCGCTGGTCAAGGTGAGCCCGAGCCATCCTGATGTGACATGCTTGGCATAATCCAAAGGGGATTAGTTACTAATACATTTGAAAAGTACATTCTGGTGTCGCTGCAGTGTTTTGCTCCATGACATGCATTCTAAGTTAAAGCTTTTATGGAAACTTCTTTACAAACTTCTTTACAAACTTCCCATGAGTTTAAACCACGAAGACCTTTTCTTGAAGCTGTCAAGATATACCCCAGTAGCTCTAATTTTTAGCTGACTACAGAGTTTGATTTATTCACTTCCCCCCCCCCCCCCCAAAATACCAGAAAAGTTTTGGAGCTGACCTGTTTACTGGGTGCCCTGTCTCCTTTCCCTTTTCTGTTCAATAACTTTGGGCAATTTTTTTTCTGCTAATCCAAAGCACAACGAAACATTCGCAGTACTTTTGTAGAGGGCTGTGCACAGGGAGAAATACTAGTATAGCTGTGCCTGGTTTGTAGCAGGGTTTGGGGCTGTGAGGGGAAAAGGAGGGTAAAAAGGTGGGCAATTTTTAGTTGCAGATGTCTGAAGCGAACAGCAATGTTTCTTTCGTTGGGTCCTCTCCCTAGCCCTGTTCCTGGTCTTTCAAAACTGGCCTGGGTGTCCTGGTGTCAGCCCTTCCACGTGGGGTCGTTCGCTTTTTTCCCTTTTCGCTTTTCGTGTGGCTTCTTTGTGGCTTAACTTAGTGGATATTTTTTCAGTGCTATTATTATATTCTGCTATTATTATATTCTGCTTCTAGAAAAGGGATAGGAAAGGCCTTTTTACACTGATGAGATTACAGGTTAAGTGATATTTGAAGGTGTAACATTAACCGGATTCCAGGTTCGTGACCCTGTCGATGCTGCCAGCGTTTCTATCCAGGAGGTTCAAGTACTTAATTGCCAACTGCCATGGGAACAGGCAGTGACTTTGTGTCTTCGAAGGTGATGGTCGCCCCCATCCTGGGTCCTCGTGCCGTAAGCCTCGTCCCACCCCAGAAAGGGGAGGCTCTTGGGAATAAGCGAAGAACTGGACTCGACCGGGCAGGTGTCAGAGCGGGTGCATTTGTCAAGCGTGACCTCCAGTTTGGTCCTTTGAGGGTGCAAGTGTTGGTGTGTTTCACTTGCACGCTGCTCTAAATAAAGGCCCATCTAGATTGCTTTAGCACATGATGGAGTTAAACAAGTTGTTTCCCGCACATTTTAGCGGATGTGTCGTTTAATGCAGCGCACAGAGGTTCTCTTGTGGCTAATACAAGTCTCTGGTAACGTCAGGTACTGTTGGGGCAAAAAAGCAATTGGTGCCTTGTTGCAGCATCAGAGGTAAAGAGAGTGGAGGCTGAATCCTGGTGCGGCCTGCTATGGAGCACCCAAGGATCGCTGTGCAGTAAATGATCGTCGTATGGCTGGAGATTTTGTGACCTTTCATATGCTGGCGATGAAGGACAAGAATTGTGATCGTGCTAATTATCTGGGGAGTCTTTGGGTCCTAATTGTGTGTTGTAGCAGAGAAGCAGTAATGAGAAAAGTGGCCTTTGCTGCGTCTCCCTGCCCTGCCGTCCGGTTCAGACGTGTGCGATCAAAGCTAATTCCCTGACTGATGGTGTGAGCAGATTTGGGGGCTAAAGGACACCCTGAAGTCAGGGCTCACCCTGTAGCCTTCTAGCATGTGACGTGGCGGGTCACTGAGCCGGCACAAGGAGCCCAGCTAAAGACCTTGACTGGAGCAGGGTATAAAATACCTTCCCTGGAGATGTGGCTTGAGATAAAATTACACATCCTGGAAAATGCACCTAAGAAACGGGAGATGGGAGAGCTTTTGAAAAGCAGGGCAAAAGCGTCCTAAAAAATCTCGGGGTTGCGGGGGCGGAGGTTGGTTGGGCGAGTGCTCTGGCACCATCCCAGCGCGGGCGCCCGGCTGCCCTCGCTGTGAAACCTGCTGTGCCGCTGCCTTCTCCTCTCACACAGTCTCTTTAGTCTTGGGTCGAAGGATGTTCGACCTTTATATTCATATATAAATATATATTTGTATTTATCCACGTAGCATTTCTTTGGGAGAGAAAACCATGAATTTAATGTCCCGGGGAGCCGAGCTGCAGCTCGTGTGAAGCCCCAGGCAGGCCGCGTACCCCACGGAGCAGCAACCAGCACCCGTGTCCTCCTCAGGGAGAACGTGGATGCACTGAACTCCAGGGCCCTTCGCCTCTGCCAGATGGTATAAAAGGTGGCTGGATGTTTTTCACCCTCCTTCTTACACATAGCACTTGGGAACCAAGGGCCTATAGATTTCACCCTGATGCTCTCGTGCTGAGCTGTAAAAGCAGAAAACATTTGTGTGCTGCCCACTGATTCGGTGTAAGCTGAGTGTAAACCCTGCTGATTTCCTCACCTAATTTTCTTTTATTGGAGCTGGTCAATTGACCAGGAAATGTTTAGGAAGAGGGAACCGATAAAATATTCTGAGCCTATGAATTTCGGTTAATAAGCTCAACCTCCCGTATTTCTTGTGCATTTGCTTTATGTTCACCATCGAGATTCCAGATTTATCAAGTGTGTGTCCTTTTCCTTCTATTGATCGTTCTATTTCAGCTCTCCGTATTGGATTCTCTTCCTGCTCTTCTCTTCTGAATCTTTTCCTCAGTCTTGTGTGTTCATCTATCCATCTGTGTGCAAAGGCTTCTCTGTGTTCCTTTCCCTCCATAAAAGAAGGAAGGAGCAAGTTTCTCCTCCTTATCTTAAAGCAAGGATGGAAATAGGAGGAGTCGAGGGATTCTGCTTTCCTGAAGGAGCCTCAGTCCCAGGTTTTGGCTGCTTTTGGTGGTATGAGCTGGGCGTCTGTGGACCTCTCAAGAGAGAAGTTGTTCTACCCCTCTCTGGTCAGACATTTCCCTTGGTTGTGAGCGCCTGTGCTAGTGAAAATAAACCTGTATCTGCAGCTGCCCCGAAGAGCAACGAGCCACCTGGAAAGGCCTCCTGAAGCCGAAGGGACCGTGGCAGCAAAGGACGTGGTTTCCGTCGTGGTGGTTAAAATGTGGCCGACTTACTCCCGAGAGTCTTCCCGATGAGAGCTGCGCCATCGGAACCGCTGAACTCCTGGGATTACAGTAACGACTGTCAATGCGCGTGGCGCGGATGCCGGGGAACGGGAGGAGCAGTCGGGCAGCGCCGAGGAATGCAGCTCTCCCCGGATGCCTGGGGTCCCACGGAAATCCCACGGGAGTGGGACGGGCTCGCAGTAAAAAGTAAGTTTCTGTGCCTTAGCCAGGCACGTTTCTCTCCGGGTAGCTGTTTCCTAGGGCTTGTAATGCACACCAGTATTCACCCACCTACACGAGCAGGATTAAAAACTGAAAATGATTGGGAAGAGGCCATGGAAAAGGGATTGGGAAGAGCGAAAATGATGGGAAGAGGCCCTGGAAAATGCACTCCATGTTGTTTGTGCTTTTCCAAACTTGAATGGGTGCCTCCTTTCCAAAGGAACGCTCTGTCTCCGTGTGTGTGGGTGACCTCAGTGGCTGGTGTGCAGGTGCCTTCACGTGGCCCCGGGCAGGGGAGTTTGCCCCCGAAGGCAGCTCCCCGTGAGCTCGGCTGCCCTTGGAAGTGCAGCAACAGTTGGAGACGCTCATTCCGTATCCGAACAGCTGTGAGCCTGAGCCCGGGCATGGAGTGCGCGGTTAATCTTACTGCGCTGTCAGCGGTAGGGAGAGGAGGGAGAACTTTGCCGTATTTACCAGTGGTCTTGAGCAAGGCTTTGGACAGGCAAATGCAGACATGCAGAGCAGGCTGAGATTTTTTCATGATTCTCATTTTGTAAAGCTTTGGAGTTGCATTTCTGTCCCTTGGTATTTCAGTGTTGCTCTAATATAATTAAAAACCAATTTATTTGTCTGAGTTTGCACGTCACCCCAAGTATATGGAAGGTGATGGAAAAAGCAGAGGCCCTGTAGCTTTACGGTTGTCTCCTAGTTCTCTTTGGACTTAAAGGAAAACCTACTTAAAGGAAAACCTTTATCTCTTTCACCAATAATTCATTTCATCTTGTGTAGAGATTTCAGGAGAGGGAGAGAAAAACGATCAGATTTGTTAACTGAAAAGTGCTCGAGTGCCACTGCTTTGCCTCTCTTCCATATCACAAAATATAAGTTCATGAAGATGCCTAAAAGTGTGTGCCAGCTTAGAATGATTCTGCCTTTTTCTTACTTATTTTTTCAAGACTTTATAAAGATCAGCATCAATCCAATCCTATTCCTTGTGTCCCAGATACTTCGGACCTAAACCTTTCTGCAAGAACACTATACAAATTAAAAGAAATACAGGAAAGATAAGTGATCACCTTCTTTTGCCTACCGGCCTGAACTGTGGCACAAAATGCCTCACAGTTTTAGCCTGGCCTCGCATTGACTTCTGTGCAGATATAATCTGTTTGCCTTTGAAAAGCTGAAAAGGAGCAGTCCGTGGAGAGAAGTCGCGCATTGTTGCTGACATAATGTCCTTCATCTAATTAATTCCAACTAACAGGATTTCATAGTCTCTCTCCTCCTCCCCCCCACGCTCGTTTCAAAGCTGCAGATATTAGGCCGCTGCCTGCACGAAGGAAGAGCTCCTCTCAGTTCAGTGGCAAGGGGGGTCTGACTCTTTCACAACCTTGTCCTGTTTAGTGATTATTTGCATTTTTCCTGGCTGGCTTAGGGGAAACGAGATGGGACTTGTCCAACGAGACGCATTTCTCTCCTCTTTTTGCAGAAGCGTTAGTCCTGGAATTACATTTCCTTCCCCTAGTGCCTTTGGATAGACCCTCCAGGATCATCGGAGGATACAAGGGATATCACACAGGGATATAAGCAGCTGCCCGTATCTGCACTCGGGCGAGCTGGGCACCGTGCTGAGAATTTCATCGTTTGCCTTGGTAGCTCTGCTAAGGAGAGTCAAGCTCATGGCTCTCTGGAGTGCTATAGAGATGCCAAGTGCTAGGAATTCCTGGAATGTGGACTTGCACAGCGCTGATAAAGTTTGCTTTGTTTCCTTAGTGACTTGACCCATTGAGAAAGTGTGGTTTCCTAGGAAGCTTTAATAGCTCCAAGTTGGTATTGAATAAAGGGAAAGGCCCCAACATAATTCTGCTTGTTTTCACCTGCTGCCTAAAAGATTAATTTTCTTAACCTTAGTGCAGAAGATATAACCGTGCATTTTGCAAGTGATTTATAGAGATCCTTCTCACTTAGCAGTGTGGGGAAATGTGCCACAGGCTCCTGCGTTTCCAACAACTATGGTCTTGCTCATAACCTAGCGAGTTTACAATGTGGTAATTTCATTTCAGGGCATGAAAGCTTCAAGGAAAAACACCTTCTAATTAGAGTGATACAATCACTGCGCTTACATACTGCGGTTTCGTATGACTTCAGAAAAATAGCTGAGTGATTAATTTTACCCATCATTAACTTAATAAGGAAACTGGAGATAAAATGAAAAACAAATGGCAGAACTGTACAAGGGGGGCATTATTATGCCAAACCCTTTCAGCTCTTTCATTTGATGAGAAAAGCCTGTGTAAAATGTGGCAGCAACTGGTTGCCTCAAATAATTCATAAAAAATTTTAGAACAGGTTTGAACTTTGCTGAAGTCTTTGCAGAGCTTGACAGAATCACAGAATCACAGGATGGTTGAGGCTGGAAGGGACCTCTAGAGATCCCCCCTAGTCCAAACCCCTGCTCCAGCAGGGACACCCAGAGCACGGGGCACAGGGCAGCATCCAGGTGGTTTTGGGAGATCTCCAGAGGAGACTCCACAGCCTCCCTGGGCAGCCTGTGCCAGGGCTCTGTCACCCTCACAGGGAAGAAGTTCCTCCTCACACGGAGATGGAACTGCCTGTGTTTTAACTTGTACCCATTTCCCCTTGTCCTGTCACTGGCCACCACTGAGAAGAGCTTGGCCCCATCCCCCCTACTTTCAACCTTCATGAACTTACACATGATAATCATATCCCCTCTCAGCCTTCTCCAGGCTAAACAGGCCCAACTCACTCGGTCTCTCCTCGTACAGGAGATGCTCCAGTCCCTTAATCATCTTGGTTCCCCTCCACTGGACCCTCTCCAGGAGCTCCACATCCCTCTTATACTTGCCACGGAGTTCCTCCCTCTTCCCTGCAATCTGTGTTTTTGTTTCCCACTAATACCACAATTCCCTCCCATCCATTTTTCTAGGAGGGAGCAAAGCCCCCCTGAGCTCTGCTTGGGAATATTCTTGGAGTGAGCTGGGTTCTATTTCGGTGCCTGCCGCTATCTTTAGTCGTGTTGCTGACGAGCAGTTGCCTTGCCCAGCTGTGTGCTAGGGCAGGTCTCCTCATAAACATGGCAGGGTGGCTCCCGTGCCTTGAAGACCCAAGCGGATGCTACCGTGGAAGCAAATTGTGCTTTTGTTTTCAATAAAACTTTCTTTAATTCTTGCCACATGCCAAGTAAGCTACACAATGCCTGAAGAGGGAGTATGCCTGGCTGTCTGAGAATGGTCCTGTGGAAGCTGCACTTTTTAAACTTGTAAATTCTGGTAAAAAAGCAGCCACGCCAACTGCAGACTGTAGCATCACACCCGACAGGGAGCTGTAGCGTCCATAACTAACCTGCCCAGAGGCCCCTGTGCGTTCATCACATCAAGTAAACAGCCGAGGAATGTGTGTTGCTGCTGACAGCGAGCGACTGTAAACATCCTCGACTGGAAGCTGTGAAGCAGCCCATGGGGCTTTCAGTCGGATGTTTGCAGCTGCCAACTGCCACCGACGACGGCAAGAAGGGTTTGACACCTAAAGCCAAGTTGTGCAGGGTTTAAACCCCTGTTCTCTTGGGCTTGTCACAGGGCGGGAGTTGAGGCCAAACCTTTCTGCTTGGTGCCTAGTTGTTCTTGCGGGGCCCGTGTCTGAATACCTAGGACAAGCCCAGTTGTTGGAACTGTGAGATACCGAAAAGTGAAAAGAAAGCAAAAATAGAATGAATGAGGGGGGTTATTTTTAGCTGCAAACTTCATTTGAGGTCTTCAGGGCTGCGTGCGGGCTGCCCTGCTGCGGCGTTGCTTCGCTGGACCCTACTGAACTTTTTACGAGGCTCGTGCACACGTTCAGCGTCTCATTAATAGTTCATCTAGAGTCTGAAGCCCTAAGCCTGGTAGGAAGCAATCACTTTCAGGGGTTTTGGAAACTAGGAACACACTAATTATAGCAGCTGTGGAAAAAAAAGTACAAAAATAGCTTTTCCTGGAAAGGGCCAGGGCTGCAAACTGATGGGGAGGTCAGGGAGATACCATAGGGTTTGGCTCCGGTCCGACATGTAGCCGGGCGTCTCCGTCCTCCCAGATCCTAATGATTTCCCCCCCACACGCCCTCTTCCTTTCATTCTTGTCCTCCTCCCCTTGCCCAAAGGAGAGGAAGTAGCTGAGAGCTGATTCACGCTCTTCTAGAAGTCAGCTGAGACACTTCGGACTCCCGTCTTGGCAATTATTTCCACGTATGGGTGGACCCCTGTGTTGAAACGTGTCCCCAGGCTTGGGCTGCAGAACAGGGGTCGCGGTTGGGGCCGTGTTGGTCCTCCAGCTTGGTGGTGGTTGTTGGTGGTGGCTGCTGTCAGGAAACCTTGTTGCTCTCCTGCAGCACGTAGCTGATTGAGGTTGATTTGAAAGCACTTGGAGATTTACTTGTAGATCGGTGTTTCGGTGGGCGCCCGTGTTAGCTAAGGTTTTGGTAAAATGAATTTTGTTATCTTTTTTTTCTTGTTGACAGTATCCTTCTTTCTCAAATGTGTATGTATGTTCATTAAAAAATATGATGGGGCTTATCCTTTGTTAAATATAACAACCATTGTATTTGTTCACATGAGATAATCCAAGACTCTCCGAAGGTTCTACCTGCTTTTTTGGTTCTGTTCAAGGAGCTGTGTCCTGGTCAGGATTTTCATAAAACATGACTGACACGTCTGCCTGGAGCTGTGTCTGTGCAGTGCAGAGAGTGCTCCATACTTGACACAATTCTATTAATCCATGCTTTCCAAATAACTTTTAGTGTGGACTTATTGGTTTGCCATAGACTTGGCTTATATATATTTCAGTAGGCTGCTGTTAGGATTAACACTGAGCCTCATTTTGCACACTTTGCCCTACGTAGTGAGGTAAGAGCCCTTCCACCAAGGGATTCCAGTCTAATTCAAGACCAGTTATCAAAGTGGAATCCAGATAACGTGGGCAGGAAACAAATGGGAAGGGGGAGTGGAAAACCATGGGGACCAGGGATGAAGTTTAAGGCGTGATTATACAGAGGAGCTGTCTGCGTGCGTAGGTGGCTTTGAGTTGTTTGCTTAATTAAAATGGAAGGGGAGAGAAAAGAGATCTAATTAACCAGTTGATTGTCTAGCTATAAACAAGAATATAAAGAAGATGGCTTGGTCGGATGGGGCATGTGTCTGAAATCAGGAATGAGGTGGCCTAAGTTTGTGGTGTGCGGTGTGTTGGTTTGTTTCTCCAATGCAAGGACAGCAGAGAGGGCAGATAATAAGGAGCGATTTCAAGAGCGATTTCTAAGGTGTTTTCTATAAAAATATTAAGAATTTGTGCAAGACCTGCAGTGGCCCTAAGGCCACAGAGCCCACGGGAACGCGATGCTTGGCCCAACAGTGACTTGGCGGCCTGCGGATGGGTCAAGGTGGGTGTCGGGATTGGGACTGGCCCGTGGTGTGGAAGGAACTGCTGTTTGCTCTGCATGTCCGTGACAAATGGCAAGAGGGAGATCAAGACCAGAGTCAGGCTCTAGTTTTATAGCTGCAAATGATAAGGAAGGTTGTTGGGACAACAGATAAAGAAATGTAGCTCAGCGTGTATGATCCCACATATTTAGGTGCTGCTGTTGCAACCTTCCTGCACTTAAAGGTAGCCTCCTGACAACCTGGAGAATCTCCCGAGTGACCGTGGAATGAAACTCATGAAGGTTGGAGCCACTTGGGAAATATTATCTAGGCAGGGGATTCTTAACATAGTGTCCTCATCTGGAAAGCCTCACTAGGTATTTGAAGAAGAGGATTGAGCAATAGGAGAGAACTTGCATAGGCAGAGTATTTAATATCAAAAGCATTAAGTACCTCCTGTGAAGATTTACATATTGATAATATTTGTTCTTTGGCAGGAAATTCTTGCAATACCCATTCTATTACTCTTCTTCCTGAATTACGCACCGTCTCGAAGCTCAGCTTGTTTCCTCTTGGAAAATGGAGTCATTTGTTGAGACTGTTTGGAAGAAAACATGAGGAGTTTTCCTCCAGAAAAACAGCTACAGACAAGTAACCTGCTCTCCTGCCAGCCACCACTGAAAACCTGCTCCCTACCCTGCTATTCTGCTAGGGCTTTAGGGGAGTATTAGAGCTTTGGTCCGTTCTGGCTGTCTGCAGTGGAGGAGAGCTGCAAATTTAGTGTAATCCTGAATACTGCTGTATGTTGCCTTACGTGGTACTTGCTGAGGTCACTGTCTCGCCTGGAACTTTGTCTTGAGTGGTTTTTAATTAAGGATTTGCTCTCAGGACCTGATCCAGATCTGGACACGTGAAGTCAGGTTGTCTTCACCCCGTTATTGAAAGGACGGCTCTGTTCTTAGAAGAGCTGCTTTCCTATTGAAACCTGTTGAAAGGGAAGAGCACTTACATAAGGAGAGCTGGTTCCCATTCAGAAGTTAGAGATGTCACTGAGGAAGGAGGGAAGGACACGGGAAAGTCGACCAGCACTTCCCATACGAGCACCACGTTGTCCGAGGAAATCAGCTTGGAAGTGGCGGGACACGTGCTGGAAAAGGCACCATCCATCTGCCTGCGTGTGCGCTTGTTGGGAAGAGCATTGAGTTGTGATGTGAATGGAAAGCCCTCAGTGCAGAGCTGCTGTCCCTGCTCAAGCCACGCTCAACAACAACTGTCGTTCAGATAGGTGCTTTAATTTGCTCGAAAAGTGGCAGTGTTCAATACCGCACTTCTTGGGGAGTTTTCTTTGGAAATGATTTGAAAAACAGCATTCCACATTAGTGCTCAGTGTGCTTGATTTGTTTAAAGATATACTAAGAGGAGATGAAATAATCCTGTACTTCTTCAACAAATCTAAACTTGGGAGCGTGACTGCTGAGAGTTGAACAGGGCTTATAACTTTGTACCTTAGGTAATAATTTGTAGAGCAGGATTCATGAAATCATTGCTGCTTTGTACTGACAGATAATAAAGCTTCCTGCAGCCTGTTCAGGGTTTTTCCCCTAAAGCTTCAAGCAGTCAGTATGACACAGATGGCTGGAGGAGATGGAAAGGAAGCTACGGGCTGTCCACGGGTACAGTGTTTCTCCCCATGATGACTTAAGGCATTTTTTTAGCTGTGGATGTGAATGTAGCTTCTGTTGTTAAACAATATTTCCCTTGATTTAACCTACATTACCAGCATTTTGAGCAGACCCTCCCTTCCTGTCTTTGGCATTTGGTTTTTCTTGGGAGTAAATTTGAGAAATGATGAGCTACCTTCCATCTGGAGTGTTGCTAAACATTCTCTTGCTTTCTATTTCCCCCTGCCCTGCATTCCCTCTGACGACGCAGACGGATCCCAGAGCTTCCGTGGAGCCAGGAGCAGGCAGGGACATCAGTGGAAGGGAGGGATTTTGCCAGGAGCCTCTTCAGGGCCTCCCCATGTATTTCAGTCCATGATTGCTCCTTCAAATGAACTTCTGAGCCACTTTCTCCTCTCTGCTACTCTTAAGGGCAAAATGAAATAGCCTGGAGCTGCTACTGTGAAAGAAAAGAAAACTGTGTTTTCTTTTCAGGGCCATCGCAGCCTGTGTGCTAATGTCTACATCCTTTAGGCCTGTAAACACTTCTGCTATATGGACTTTTTAATCTCTTCACAAATAAAACAATAATTGGTCAATAGCTGCAGGTTGCTATATATTTTCTTACAAGAATTTTCATAGCACTTCCTCCCCACCCCTTGCCCTCATCACCTTCTGTGCACTTGGAGAAGGAGATACCTGAAGGTGGAAAGTAGGGAGGAAGGGGCCAAGCTCTTCTCAGTGGTGGCCAGTGACAGGACAAGGGGCAATGGGTGTAAGTTGCAACACAGGCAGTTCCATCTCCATGTGAGGAAGAACTTCCTCACTGTGAGGGTGACAGAGCCCTGGCACAGGCTGCCCAGGGAGACTGTGGAGTCTCCTCTGGAGATCTTCCCAACCCGCCTGGATGCTGCCCTGTGTCCCGTGCTCTGGGTGTCCCTGCTGGAGCAGGGGGTTGGACTGGATGATCTCTAGAGGTCCCTTCCAGCCTCAACTAGTCTATGAAGAACGTTGTCCTTATTTCAGTGCAGGTGTGGCTGGATTCATAGCTGTTCCCGATGTGTGCAGCCGTTCCTGGGCAAAGCGCCTCCCTTAGGATTCTGTGCAGAAGGCTGGAAGCAGTTCCAGCCTGACGTGACACGAAGCAGTTGCAGCCTAATGTGACACGATAGGCGCCGGGTCGGAGGGAAAGAAGAGGCAAAGGAGGTTGAGCTTCAGCTGCCGGGATCTGCGCGCTGGGCAGATGAAGTCAGGCCCAAATTCCAGAATTTCTTAGTACAGATACTTGGAAGCACTTGGCTGGTTCTCTCTCTCTCTCTCTCTTTTTCTTTTTTTTTCCCCTTATGACATTATTCCATATATAAGCTTAGCTGAAGCTCTTGCTTGAAAGTTACTCTTAAAAGAAATAATAAATAAAAAAAAGCTGAATATCTAGTCTACTTACACTAAGAACAAACGCTGTTTTTCCCATAGAGTCAGGATCTTAATGAGGTCCCAGCAATGTAAGGCACAGAGGCCAGGATGAATTGCCAAGTCCCTCTATTCTGACTGTGGAGAGTTGCATCACCTTAAAGTCTCTATGCCTACCTGATATGGTTGAGATTTATAGCAGTGAGTGATTCTATAGCTATACATGCTCTTCATCCTAAATGCCCTGAAATGTTTTCCAAACATATGGAGGTTTTTTAAGGGCTTAAAATAAACAGCAGAAAAATAACTGAAAGCCTAAAATGTATTTGCACCATTAGCTACTGTTTCTTTGAAACTGTACCTGCTTTATATATAAATAACCTATTTTTTAAATATATATATACACATATTTATTTTTGGTCTTCCTTACCAATAGTAGTGCCCCTCAAGATGTTCCAGCCAGTGACTGGAACATGCGATTCTACGTAATGCAAGAAAAACATTTTCTGAGGGTCCACTTTTTCATACAAGTCAGTAAGAAATACCTTTGGGTATTTGTTGGGATTTGTGTTGCTGAACTCCTCTCAGCTGAGGTGCAGACAGGTGTGTTTGAGCTGGCTCCTGTTCCGCTCACCTGAGTGGAGCGGGAGAGACCTCTTCCAGGACCAGGGAGGAAACTTCACAAGGCCTCAAAGGCCCTCACAAGGTCTCAAAACACACGGGTTGAAAGGTGGGTGACAGACAGAAAGTCAAGCACTTTGTAAGGGCTTGCCAAAGCCTTGCTCATTATCAAAGAATCCACCATCAAGTGAGATATCAAAGATAAAATGACTGAGAATGGAGATGGAAATGGCTATTAAAAATGCTTTTTTTTTTCCACTTCTTCCTGCCACCAGAAATCCCTAAATAGATGGCTGCCAGCTTTTATTCCATGAATATAAATCAGCACTTAATGAAGCAATGTATAAAAATAGTAAGAAAATGACATAGAGGGCGGGAGGACAGCTGGACAGTTAGGGAAAGAAAGACTTTATTAGACAGAAAGGATCTTTTAATGTTGGTGCTTTGTGACCAGCCAGAAGTCCTATAGCAGTGCAGAGAGATGAAAATGCTTGATTTGCCAGCGTGTGGTGAGAACTAGATTTCAGTCGGGCACAAATGCTACATTTTTTAACAAGAAAGGAGGATATTTAACAGCAGCTATTAAAATACAGCGTAAATTAGATGATGCAAGTAACTTGTGTCAAGGAGTTTGGGAATAGCAACACGAGAAACTCTCCGCGCTGCTCATCTGGAGTCCTCGTATTTTATTTTTAGATTACAGATTGAAACTAGATTGTGCCAGGGCTTAACTGGGTGCGTAGAACGTATAACTGCTTACAGTCTGTCAGCTGACCACGTGTTTTGGACAAGAGCATTGAAATCGGACGTGTCTGACGTGTTGTTTTTTTATTTTAAGTCATCCTGATTAGTAGTCTTGTATAAATACTCGTCTTTGTGGTGCGTTTCAAGATGATAGACTTGGAAACTCAAACATTCAGAAGAAGAAAAATGACATTAAGAAATCCATGGTTCAGATGAATTAAAAAATGTCCAGCAGGTGTAAAAAGGTCACTCTTAGTGGAGAATCATCCAGTGGTTGATGATTGATATAAGTCATCCCCAGAGCGGGGTGATCTGGGTATCAGTTCTTTATTATCTCTTACTTAGTTTTTATTATTATTTATTTTTTTGTGAATAGTTGGTTTTGATATAGAGAAAAGCAGAGATATTCTTGTCCAGCTGTAGATGGACTAAATATTGGGAAGGCATAACGAAGATGAGGACATGTCATCCTACTGTATGAAGCAGACAATCGTGGAAGGAACGTTGCCAAGAACTTGAAAAGAACCTCTGCAGATAAAGCTGTTAAAGTTCTTTGATTTTTCTTCGCTCCCTTTTGAGTTGTTCATTGTTCTGTCTGGCAAAAAAAAGTCACCTCTGTGCCTCGGTAGGGCCTGATCAAAGGCATTCTTGCATTCCTGAATGACTGGGTGGAAACATGGTGCTAATCAACCCTGTGGGGACAATGTTTTCAAGAGAGCAGCCTTTAGCTAAAACTAAGCTTAAAGGGGCATAACTTTATTTTTATGAGGCTGGGTGGTTAGTGTCTTCAGGAAGAGGGGACTTTGAGACACGTCTCCATGTAATAGTAAAAATCATCAAGGCTGTCTCATGACTTGTGTTAGACAGTGATTTTGCAAGGAGCAGAAGGAGGAACTTTGCCATGTACAAGTAACACGTTAAAAGTGTCGCTTGAGTTTCTGGAGCTGTTTGGTCTCAAGGCTGAAGTAGCTGAACTGCAGATCACCCCTAGCACTTCAAGATACAGCTGGCCTACGAGGCGAGGGTAACAGAGCCAGTTCCTAATCCAGCTTGCCTCTGATTCATCTCTTAAGTGGTGTTTCAGTTCTTCAAAGGAAGCCAGATTCACTACAGCAACAAACGTTCCCCCTTCTGTGAGCGCGCTGAGCAAGTAAATAACTGCAGCACCGTCCGGCTCCGGAGCTGCTGGAAATGCTTGCCTGCCAGAACGGCCTTGGCAAGGGCCCTCTGCTGCTTTCAGCAGAACTGGAGCGAAATGAGACGAGATCCCAGCTCTTCTCCATGGAAACCCGGTGGCGGTGTTAGATGTTCCCGCTACGGAGCGTGTGGAGCGGCGCAGCGCGGGAAGGCTCCCTCACACCGTCACCGTGGCTGACGCGGTAAACAACAACCGCGCGGGCCTGTGAGCTTCCCGGCTAGGGAACGAGGCTTCCTGCGGTGCTGAGGAGTTAGCGGTTGTTGCGCTGGATCTGGCCGTGGTTCGAGTTTCCCCTTGTGCAGGCAGAATGCAGCCAGGAGCGCCTCGCGCTAACACCACGGAGCTTCACGTGCTTCTCCTGGAAACTAGTCCCAGGAGGTGGAAGAGCCAAAGAAGAGTGGGAAGAAGTCTATGTTAATAGCATCCAAAGCCTGTTTTTTTCTTTTTTTTTCTTAAAGTTTCCTGTGGTGCTAGTAGTAGCACCAATACAGATCAGATGCATCTGTTTCAGCTATATTTAATACTATGGGGCAAATGACCGGGGGCTTCGTTAAGCTTTCCAGGTGTACGTGGTGATGAGAAACCTTAGGGCAATGGGCAATAGTGAGGTAAAGTGTATGGTGAGAACTAGCAGGAGGGGAATTCTCCCCCATGAGAAGGCAGAAAAAAAGTATTTTTTATACTTTGTTCAAACAGTAAGTGGACAAAGAAAGAGCAGTGGGTAATGGTGGGCAGGGTAAGTGGGGACTGAAGAACTTCAGTCTAACAAGAGCAAGAAAAGGCAGCATGAAATCTAGGGTTTGGCATAGGCCCTGCTCTGGTATTTGCTTTTTAAATGTTTTATCTCTGACCTGATAGAGTAGAGTCCTCAGACCGCAGCACAGTGTGAGTGTGGCTGGTGATGAGGCATAAGATGGATGCTCTCGAGCACCCTGTATGTGTAGGATTTAGATGCCAAAAATTAGACAGCATCTCCCTCTGGAGGTCTTCAAAGGCATCTCTGTCTGTGCCAGGAACTGGGTACTTATTTTAGGAATATTACATCATTGTGTGCCTAGGTCTTGTCCTGGATGCTCGAGTTGCTCCTATCCCCCCTGTGTGTTCAGGAGAAAAAAAAAATAGGTGGCAGAACTGAACTGAGCACTGACAGAATAGGAAAATCGATTTGTTCCCTATAATTGGGCTTTATCTTTCCCCCTAAGGAAAAACTGACTAAGGAAATTGGTGCAGGATTGGAAATTGGAGGATTGGGTTGGAAATTGATTGTTTAGAAAAGTTTGGCATGTGGATTCTAAGCCTGTTTTTTTAGCAAGAAATTATGTACATCTGCTTCATGAGAAGGCTAGACCCTAAAAAAGTGGGTGCATAGGCCAGAATTGATGAAAATCTCTTACGTGGCCCCCGTGCCCGGTAAGGAATAGCCTAAGAGGCCGCTGTGCAGGCGGCAGTTCTGCTGTTAGCTGGCGGGGCAGTGAGGGCTGCGTTCAGCCCATCCTGGCGCCAACGCTGAAGGTTTTCCCTCTGCCTTCAGAGCAGGTGAAGATGCAGTCGCTGCAGTCCAGGTTGTGGTTCAGCAGCCCAGGGGGTGCAGGGGCTCAGCTCACTAGCCCAAACCTAATGCCGTTGGGGATCCCTGGAGTTCTGGAAAAAATACATAATCCTCATGGTTGCAGTCTGGAAGCTGCAGGATTTGCGGGAGAAGCAGCCAGGGGTCAGGTAGGATATTCTGGGGTACTTAAAATGGGGGTGGATCCCTATGTTTGGATAACTGGATTATGTCCAGAGTGTCTCCTGTGGATGAGCTGAATCTTTCTGGAGGCTTCATTGACTAAAGGGGAAAACTGTTATGTCTTTGGTTTATGTGTTTTGTCCGGATTTGAATCCTACCTTAAATGTTTCTGTCTCATTGCTCTCGAACCTGCAAATAAGCAGGCATACTCATCTGGATTAAAAACGGTGCAGGGGATTCTCAGAAGAATCATCATTTCACCTGAGAGCATCAGAACAGTGTCTTTATAGGTCCATGCAACATTACATTGTCAGGTAGCATTAGTAGCATTTAATATAACCTGACATTTAATTCCCTGGAGTCTGCAGTGGCAGGATTTAGCATTGCTTTTATTATGCTTGAAATTATAGGGTCCTTCAAGTCTGTCATCAGACTCAAGGGGCCGTTTCTCTCTCGAGCTGCGTGGAACACGTGGGAGCTCCATAAAGTGTCTGACACCGTTTGTCCTCCACCATCCCACGGCCTGGACACAAGATGTGGCTGAAGGGTTTCCGTTTCAGGATGGACCCAGTGGAGCCCATTGGAAACCTGTAAACAAGAGGTCGAATCTCCCCCTTTTTCCCTTCAGTCTGCACCACAGCAACTGTCTGCAAAGAAGGATTTCATACCTCCTATGAAGATATTTGCAAAGAAGCCTTGTTATTCTTGTGTTCATTTCCATCACAAAGATATGCCGAATGAACACACATGATGCTGTCTTGGAGATGTGGGTATTTCATCCATGGGCAGAAGCAATTGCAAACAGCACTTTAATTAAAAGATTTTGTTTTTTTTTTCTTAAGCTTCCTTTCCTATGTATTGAGGTGGAATCCTCACTGTAAAGAATTAGTGAACTTATTCTGAAAATCACACGTGTTTTCAGAACCTGGATATTTCTCCATCTCAGGAGGAAGATCTATAGCTTTTCCACTGGATAAATGGAATAAAATGGGTAGCTTAAAGAAATGGAGAGCATAAATGTTTCTGAGCAGAGTTTGAATAATTAAAATTTGCAACTAAGTACATTTTAGGCATCTAGCAATTGCTGTTTATGGGAGGGATGTTCCTTCAGAATGACTTGGATCTTTGGTCAATATTGCTGATTTAAGTGCAAAGACTGATTTAAGACTGGCTAGCCCTTATACTGCACGTTGAAGGTAGGCAGAGACAGGAGAAAAAGGGCAGTAATTCCTCATGGGATACAGACAAAAAGCTGTAAGCACAAGATAAATGTATTACAGACACTGAATGTATTTTTCTTACTACTAGTAAGAAAATAAGTAGTAAGAAAGTAAGTAGTGTTGGCTGGACCCAGCTCTGAGCCTGTATACAGCTTTTCTGCAATTATGTATAGATTTTCTACTGCTGACAGATATTCGTGAATGTGTTTGCCCAGTAAACTTGCATATTCCCCTCTGGTTGCTCTATGTCAAATGCTCAAAGCATGTCTGGTGTTCGGAGGTGCTTATTGTCCAGAACATTAAATTGGATCAGGAAATGCTGTACGAGTGTTACTTGTTGCTTGAAATCCATGGGACTTTTGGCACTTCCCGTGTCTAAGGCACATCAGTTCCTGCCCTTTGTCACTGCATTGGCCAAGTTTCTCTTCCAGAAGAAAAGTTTTCCAAGCAGATGGCGGATGACACTTGCCTGGTGTATTGAGCTACAATATGATGGTGCAACGTGGAACAGTTGTGTTGTCTTCCATGAAAACTCTCAAGCAAGATTGCCTGCTGTTTGCTTTCGTTGGTGAAGTATCTGGGCTCCTAGAAATTCAGTAGCTCTTAATATAAGTTGTATAGTATAACTTCCAGTGTTTTGTTTCCATACAACCTTTGTTTCTGTTGCAACAACCTTTTCTGTTGTATGAAGTAGATGTGTGAAGCAAGTGCTAAAATTGTATCAGGAACAAAATCTGGTTTGTGACATATATCATATTGTGAAATACTTTGCGTGGAATTTCGTATGCTTACTCAAAAGGCCATGTACAGGTCCAAGTTTTTGTTTTCATTCCAAGGTTTATATAAATTAGCTCTCTAGTGAGACAGCACTTTGCCAACAGAGTACACATTGGCCTTGTGTTGGTAATACTCTTCTTTGGTTTGCTGGAATTGATGTGGTGGAATGATTTGACCCTTAGGAGAGAAATACTGTTGATGGGATAGAAATTTCTTTGAGTTGATCAAAAGAGTAGCTGATGGACAACTACTGTGTGTTGTTTCTCGTTGGCTTACATGTGCATTCTTTGCACTTTGATTTGTTTCATATCTCATTTGAAGGTCACTTTAAACTTAATAGAATATTTGCCTCTTGGAGTAGGACTTATACTTTTGAATCTGGTCTGAGAAGTTACCCCTGTTATGGTAAATGCTGTAGCAGATAGCTTGCTTTACCTCTCCAAAGATTCTGGAGAAATAGGAGATAAAGCTGGACATTATTTTTTCTTCATTTTGATATTTATCATTCCAGGATGGTGAATTTTTTTTTTGCTTAAAATCTGAACCCAACTGAACTTTCAACTTCACTTCCTATTTTAGCATCTCCTGACACTGCTGTTGTGTCCGTGAGAGGTGTCGTGTTGCTGGGCTCTCAAGTACAAAGTTTCCTGGCACTGGGACGAACAGTAGCAGCACAGATCCCTCTGAGGACAGCAAATGCATTATGAATCCTTATTATTATTATTATTATTATTATTATTATTATTATTATTATTATTATTATTTTTAACCTGTGCCAGGATGCCTAATAATGCTGGCATTGCCATCTCTGGTGCTGTTTTGCCGTAGATTTAGTGCAACTTGCAGTTTTTTGATGGGGCTTATGGAGGAGGCTGATGTCAGCAACTGAAACCTGCAAGTACCCTGCTTCTCCTCTGTTTAGCTCAGCATATCTGTGGAATATGGCAGAATGGGAGAGAGGGTCAATGCCCTTTGCTTCTCCATATCGTCAGAAATGGCACGAGGGCTGATGATGTGACGCAGCCCCGTAGCGAGCAGCGTGTAGGGCACTCTCCTTCGTCCTCTTGGTGCTCAGCACAGAGGGGCTGCTGCTGAACCCCGTCCCACACGTCTGTATTCAGGGAAGAGCTGTCCTGATCAAGGATACCTGCAAAAGGAAGTGCCCCAGCTGCTCCCATCCCTCCTGTTCCTCTTTGGGACTTGGCAGCTCCCGCTCGGGGCGGTCGGGAAGCTAATACCGCGTGGTGGCCGGGAGGTCGGTTACATGGAGCCACCGGAGACGCGAGCTGCCTGCCCTCCCCTTCAGCCAGGAAGGGCAGGGACAGAGCTGCAGGCAGTCACGGCCTTGTTGTTATTAATTTTCTTAAACAACTCCCCTCCCCGTCCCGCCCTGGCTGCCTCTAAGATTTCCTGGTGTTGTGAGACTTGGGAAACTCAGCCTGTGTCCCCTGTGCGGCACCTCGGTCAGGAACGCGTTTCCCAGCTGCAAGGTGCTTCCTCGGGGAAGGAGCCCGCTGGTTTTTGTAGAAAGGAGAAGGTAGGTTCTGGGGGGAGCAGCAGCACTGTGGGCTGGCACGGCAGGCGGCTCGGGGCGGCAACAGGACTGTCAACAGCCCCACCGGGAGGCGGCCTGGACACCTTGGGAAGCGTTTCTGTCGCCAGCAAGAGCTCCTATGTGGGAGCCCCTGCCTCCATCTGCCCTTGTCCCAGCTGCTGGCGCCCGCGTTCCTGCCTCGCCGCCGGGGCCGGGTGCCCATGGGACCGGGTGTCCCGGCACCGACCTCGGCCCGTGGGGCCCCGGGGCGGCTGCTCCGACCGGCCCGCGCTCTCCTGCCATCCCGAGAACCCGGCACGATCCGGTAGGTTGGATACAACGGGCGGGAAGGGCTTTGCGCAGAGCAGCCTTCTCCTGCTTTCTTGTGTTAGTGACGAGCGACTGAAACGGCACTTTAATTACCACATAGGCTCCGTTTTTCGAAAGTTATGATTATCGCGAACTTGGCGATGTTCAGAGTTTATATTTATATGTCCTACTCTTGAATTATCGTTGTCTGTGTTTATTTGCTTAAGTATGGGGTACAGCGTGTACTATTTTGATATACTGTTTTTTTTTTTTTTTTTTTGATGATCGCTGTATTGTTCCACTTCCTTAAAGTAAATAAAATGAAAATAGGGCAGCCTGGAACAGCGTGCGGGGCGGTGAGAGGTCAAAGCTAATTAAATGAAGTTGTCAAAGTGCCCGCATGAAGCACTGCAGCTGACACGGGGTCTTGGTGTATGTAGTTCAGCCACCCTTGCTTCCAGTTTGCCAGATCTCTGTGTGTATGTGCAGCGTTTCACTTCAAGAAAAACAGCAATCACAGCCCTTTATGTGGCCCTATTGGGACTTCTTATTTGTACAGGTTAGGCAGCAAGAACAAGGGAAACGGGTACAGGGATCAAGAACTATTGCTAAATTAGTGCCCTGTAGTTCCTTTGTTCAGCAGAAGATTTACTTAAACCACAGGGAAACGGCTGTGGTTTTTAATTGAGCCTTTGCATAAAATGGCTAAAAGAGATGAATGTTTCATTAATGCATAGGGGTTTACTGCCTGTGTATGAAAAGGAATTTGCTTCTGACTTTGCTCCAAAGTGTGAAGCTGCCGTGTGAGCGACGCTCCTTCCTCTGTGAACGCCATCCTCGGCCTGGCCCCGGGCTCTGTTTGTGCGGAGCCTGAGCTGGGAGACTCCCTTCCAGCAGAGGAAATAAATGGGCTGATGAGCAGGAGCATGAGCGCCCGCGCGCGGGGCCCTTCTCATCCACGGTGGCTGCATCCTGTGCAGGGAAAGGGGCCTGGATTCCTGCCATGGCCTGTCCGTGGTGGTGGCGAGTGGGAACAGCCCCGTGTGCAGTACCAGCTCCGGCACTGGGTCGCTGCTTCAGGGAGAGAGTGAGAAAACAAGGGGGAATTGGATAAAATGTGAAGGCGACACCTGATCCTGGTGTCACAGCCCACAGAGCGAGAAGCCTCAGGCGGTGAGAGCAGGGAAAGGAGCCCTGGAGTTTACCTGGGATCCATGCGCAGAAGGAGAGCTGGATCCAAGACTTGTGGCAAGTGAGCCATCTCTGCCAAGCAGGGGCCTCAGCTGCCTTTGTGTAAAACCATCACCCTGCTCGTTGTCACCCCGCAGCAACTGCTCTTTAATGCTCGTGAGCAACTCAAGCTCCCTGGGCTGCACCCATGCAATGGGCCTCAAAGAAATTCCTAGAAATGCCTAAATTCTCCTATTTAGGAGAACACAAAGTATGCCCAGGTGAGTTGTGTTACAGTCTCGCTGCCTAAAAGGGCAAATTTAATTTTTATTATTTTTTTAATTTTAAGACTTGCTGTTTCAAAAAATACACAGAACTGCCCTTGCTTTTCTTTGGTCTTGCTGGCTTGGCAGCCTGTGATTTAAACGAGCCTTGTTTTAGTGACCAATTAAGTGATTTAGAAACTTGTCCATCATTAATCAGCAGGTGCTCTCAGTGGTACCAGGCCCGGGCTGGATCTCGAGTGTGTCCTGGTGTAATTTTAGATCAGAACAGGTGAATAGATCAGGGGAAGCACAGAGGATGTTCAAGGGAGCCTTCGTGGTCCTGTAAGGCAGTGACACTGGTCCATTGCTTCAGTCTTTTTGTAGTTAGCCTGAAAAGGGCAGTTCTGAGGAAGGCTGAGCAGGAGGCTGCAGAAGAAAGCACAGGAGAGGCTGAACGGAGAGTGCAGAGTTGGCAACAGAGGCTGAACTCGAGGGCTGGCTGATGCTGAAAGATATCTGAGTAAGGGAAGAAGTGATGGAGAAGGAATCCTAGGAGTGGAGAGATGAGTGTAGAGCTCGGTGGGCCTGGCTCTTGATGGTTGGTTCAGCTGAGAAGGGGCATCCAGGCCGTGATTTCTGGCTGTAGCTTTCTGAATGTGTTATGGATACAGCAACTTTTTTTTCTGCCCCCTTAATTTGCGGAAGGTTTTGTAAAAACTGAATGTGGAAGAGAGACCATGGATGAAACAGAAGTCTGCGGATCAGTTGAAAGGGCTGCACTTTGATTTTATGTACAAAGATTCCACAAAACCTGGTGTTGACTTGTTAGGAGCTGCAGAGCTGTGTGTTCAGGTGGGTTTGCAGCTGCACCTAATGGCCCTGTTTGGCACAGTTAGAGTAAAGAGGGTCCAGGGTGGAAATAGAAGAGTGGAGCTTCAGGAAACTTCTGTGCTTGGAGATTAAATGAAAATCTGGGTAATAAGTGTAAAAGTGAAAAGAATAAAGAATAGGGGGAAATGAATGGGGAAAATACCAAAGCAAGAAAATTCCCTGATAGTGCCAAGTGTAGACTTTTCCAGAAAGCTTGCTTGTGCGTTCAGAAAAGGATATCAAATTTGGGAAGAAAACAGCTGTTTTAGCATAGCTACTGTACCTCAGTGGTGGGAAACCCTTCCTGCGGTGTTCAGCTCTTGCTTTGTGAATGTAATGCCCTTCTTGCCCGGTCAGTTCTCGCTCTCGCGGGTTTGTGCCAAACCTCATCTCTACATTTAAAGAGCCTGTTTGCTCATGTCCAACGATAACATTTCCGGTTGGTGGAATCCCTTCCTTAAAAGCATCTAGAACTTTTTTTTGGAGAGAAGGGACGAATCTCTGCCTCTGCTCCCTCAACAGCAACACTGAGTGTGTGAGGAGCTAGCGGAACTCACAGTTAGGATTACAGAGAAGAGAGAAACCCCTGAGCAAAGGTGGACTTTAAAGATTAATCTATTACTGATAAGAAATGAAGTCGCTTCAAATCGTAGCTGGTTGTTGTTTTTTTTCTGCCCAAGTTTTGATGCTGGTGTGAAATCCGAGGTTGCTTTTAAGTGGAGCTTTGAGGGTTTTCCCACAGAACCTGAAATTTTATTTTATTTATCTTAAACTTTTAAAGACTTTAGACCTCCTATGGGGAAAAAAAAGGGCTGGCTATATTACTGTTTTGGCACAGAATGCAAGTTGGCTGCTGAGTCACGTACTTCTGATGCTGGAAATCTTTGAAATTTCCTGAAAAGAGGGAGTCTGGGACAGCATTTTCACCAGGGCATTATCAAAATCTGAATGGGCAGGCAGACTCTGTTGGAACTGAGATACTTTTGGCTTTCCATATTTTGAATGTTGAAAAAATTGGGGAGAAAATCCTCCTTGCAGAACTCTTGTAGGAACAAGTGTTTGCACGTAGAGGATTTGAGAGAGAAGTTAACCCAGAGAAACTATGAGCCTCAAGGGTCCTTGTTGCAATTAGAGCCAAGACTCATGAATTAAAAATTCCAGCCTCGAGAAGGTTCATAAATTACCTGCTGTTTTAACCTGACGAAGGCTTGCAGTTGTGTGGAGCAGAGCACGAGTTGTGCAAAGGCTCCCTGATGAAACCCCCAAACAAGGTGGAACTTGCTTGCAGGTTTTATGTTTAATTAAGCACTTGGACTTGCCATGGAACTTACCCTCCTTCCTAAACCAGGCAGAGGCCTTAGGAACTTCTCAGACTGCGTAGCTCATCTGCAGCCAAGAGGGGCTCTGAAGTTCTGCGTGGGTAGAAAAACGGAGACCTTCGTTCTTTGGATGTGATTTTGTGTCGGGTGGTTTGGGGGTTTTGTGGGAAGCAGTTGCCTTGGAATTCGCTTCCTGGGATGTTGCTAACCCAGCCATTAGGCAGCTTGTGCTTCATCTGTTCCTCGGAATTGCATACGGTAGGAGCTCCAGGGTGCTGTTTGCCTCACTCTGCTTTTTGTTCCTTTACTGACATCTAAATTATCCAGTATCTATATTAAGAAATGTAAATGCTCCAAGGAGAACTTTTGTACATCTATGTTTTTGTAGCTCCTCAATTTTATTCAGTTTCAGTTGTGAACCTGTGAAGAGGGAGTTTAAGAGTGAGGTGACTTGAGCAAGGTGAAACTTTAGAGCTGGGCTAAAACTGACAGATTTTTTTCAGTGAATTCTCCTCCCAGCCATTGGCCTAAAAAGCTCTTTTTCAGCTCTCTAAATTGAACATAAAGCTTCCTTTAATTCTCTCAGTTGTAATATCCTTTACAATAGACTCTCAGAATATGTGTACTAAGTTGACTGCAACTGGTAAAGCAAATATCAAGAGATTTTTGTAAGGCCATGTGGTGAACCAGTGTGAAAACGTTAAACTTGCTTTTTTACATTATTCTTATAACCAAGAAGTGAATTAAACATGAAATTCTCCCAAGATAAAAGTCCACAGGTTAGTGGATGTTTGCAACTTTGCTAAGGTGACTTTTTCTTACCAAGTGTTGAATGAGCAAAGTCACAAACACCCAGTCACTGGTCAAAGAAACTTTACCTTAGGTTTCTTGGTCATTTGACAATTTTCTTTCCTTGTTTTTTACCATTTCTGATGTTCTGTTAATAAATCTGTTGCAGCAAGACAAAAAAAAAAAAAAGGTAAACAACTAAATCTGTGATTTAATAAGGCTGAATATTTTTGTTAATAAATTATAGGTTATGTTTGGAATAAGGGAGTGATTTCTATTTTTATATTTTAATCGATTCACCAAAGGACTAAAATAAACAATGCCCTCTGTGCAAGTGCCCTGTGCAATATTTCATATCAGCAGTTGAATTTGTATGTTGTGCAGCAGAAGTGTTGGTGTCCAGTTTCTCTTGCTGAAACCAATTTGTACCACAGAGAGCTTCTGCATTTTGATGCTTGTATAAATAAATGAGGTAAGCTCTGCTATTAGAATTAGCTAAGTCAAGTTCTTGTAGCCTTAAACCCTTCCTTGCAGCTCTTGTCGGAAGACGAGAAGCCCCGGGAAGCTGGAGCCCCTGCTGCAGCACAGGGGCAGTCGTGTTGATGCCTGTCTCTCAGAGGAGCCGTGTTTAGCTGAGCAGGCGTCTTGCTAAACTCGCCCCAGCGCTTAGCACTGTGACCTGTGCACACTGGAGCTGTTGGGGTATGGGGTGAACAGAGTTTCTGTGGGAGTGTTTCGTGGCACAGCCAGCGTGCTGGAGCTGCAGGGGCTGGAGTGACCCGCGTGGAGGAGGACGGGCTTGTGCTTAACGTGATCATCTAATGGAGAGCTGGTGTTCGCCTCTTGGAACAGCAAAACGGGATGCCTCCCCTTGCTGTTCTGCCTATGTGTGTTTTGCCTCTGCGTGGGAGATGTGTGACTGGGTTTACGGGAGCCCTCGAGGGTGGTTTCTCCATAGGAAGGCGAGACTTGGTTTTGTTTGACTTCTCACATCCCAGGACCGTGTCAGGTGAACTCAACAGAGCACAGGACTTGTGTGCCCTGGCAGTTGGGGCTGTAAAATAAATACCTGATCAGCCTGGAATGCGGGATTTAACTAGGAATTCTCTGGGCTGTGCTGACATCTTGTGGCGGCTTTTATAATGAAAAAAAATCTTGGAGTCATCTTTCGTTTGATGGGAGGGAATTGCTGCTATGGTCTCCTTTCCTCGTGGAGAGGGAGTGGAAGGAATCTGCTCTGGCTGCCTGCTGTCCTTCTACTGTCCTGCTTTTGACTTACTGAAAATAAAAAAGTTTAAAATTACTGAACATTATTTATTTCTTTTAGGTAGTTTAAAAATGTGAAGTTGCCTGGAGAAGCGGCGGAGTCTCCGTCCTTGCAGATACTCAGGAGCCGCCTGGAGAGCGGCCTGGGCCGCCTGCCCTACGGTCCCTGGTTGAGCAGTGGGGTTAGACCAGGAGATCTCCAGGGATGCCTTCTAGCCTCAACCGTTGGGGGATTCTGTGGTAGTTTCCTCTCCTGTAGACCTGAGACACTCGGGGTTGCTCAAGGAGAGCCCCAAGATCCTTTTACTCTTTTAGGTGTTCCCTTTAGGACAGATTCTGGAATTCTTTATTCAAATACATGTTTGTGTCACCAATGTGTAACACAGACTGCTCAGAACTAGAAAAGAACAGGAACTCGCTGGTGTCATCCTGAAATACTCTTGTAACTGCCAGTTTTTCAATGGAAAACTAGCCAAGTTGAGTAAGTGTCAGAGTTCTTGTTGTAAACTATGGGAATTAAAACAAGCCATACTGACAGCAGCATAAAGTTCAGCTCTTTCCCTGCCTCTGTCTGTGGAGCTTTCTAAAAGAAGACGAAACTCCCTCCAAGTCCAGATCCCAGTCCCAGCTTCAAATTCACGTGTATCTTGTGCTTTAGATGTTGCTTGTTGTTTGGAGAGCGTGGAAAAGGAAATTTGGGAATATCCCCAAATGTAAACACAACACAATCCTTCTACAGGATGCTGCAGATCAAAGAAGGAAGAGTTCCAGATACCTTGGAGTTTTCCCTGGGAAAGCGGCTGCTTTAGCTTTAGGAAGGAGATGCAGCACGAGTCGTCTTTGCTGCTTACATGGGTTACTTCAAATGGATGAAGCAGCCTATTTATAATCAAATGAGACTCCCTGGTGCGCATGACAGGTGAATTTTGTGGAAGATCTGAGAGGCCCCTGTGAACTTGCTTCGTCTGTAAAGGGCAGTGTGAGGTGCTGTTCCATGCAGATAGCGCCTCGTTAATTCTGCCAGCGCTAAAATATCCCGAATGCCGGGTGCCTCTTTGCCTCCCTTTCCTGCTGTGCCTGGAGGCCAGCAGGGAGAGCGAGCGTGGAAAGGAGCACGAGGTCAGCTTCTCTAGTAGGCTTTGAGTGTTAGAGCTCACCCACTGTATGTGATTTTTCTCCCTGCTTACAAGTTGAGGGTCATTTTTCTTAATTTTCGGGTCGTCTGCAAATTGAGTGATGTTATCAGGTGGTTCTTGACTGTAAGAAGTATTCGGTAACGTGAGCATGAGTGGTTTGTGCGTGTTGGCACCTGACTTCTGGTCATCACGAGAACATGAGCAGCTTACTGAACTGCTCGGAGAGCTGCACCGGCTGGGGCTGCGTTTTCAGGCCTTCCCTCTCGCCGCTCACTGTGAAAGGAGAGCGAAGGAGCCATGGAGCAAAGAAGCCATGGAGCAAAGGAGCGATGGCAGCGCCCTTGGGGCAGGGCTGCACTCGGCGCCTCGCGGGGAAGCCGCTTCGCTGCGCAGCTGCTGCTTCATTCCAAAGTCTGTTGGGATGTATAGGGAAACATAGGGTTTCGTTAGTGTCTCGCCTCTCGGAGGTCTTTGGAGCGGTTCTTTTCCACTGCGGCGGTGACCTGGCTAAAGGCACGATCGTGTGTAGGGCTGCCTGTACGCAGGGCTGCCTGTACGTAGGGCTGCCTGTACGCAGGGCTGCCTGTACGCAGGGCTGCCTGTCCGGGCACGACCTCCCCCAACTCCTGCAGACCTGTGAGAGTGTTGGAGTTGCCTCCGTCTCTTGCTTCCTGACCTCGGCATTTCGCCATGTGATACGTGTGGAAGTAACCCACAAAACGGGTGTTAATGAAATACTAGTTCCTGCTGCCTGCCTGTCAGTGTTCAAACACTGCTTTCAAACCAAGCGAAGTGTTTAATATTTCAGGACAGTGGTGTGGAGCTGTAGCCGGACTCGCTGGTGCCCCCCTGCCTCACTCTTTGCCAAGGATGTGTGGAAGGCCCTGCTTTGTGGCGGTAGCTGCTGCTTTGCTGCTCTCTCTGCACCTGGAAGGAGATGAAGAGCCGTGTGCCTGGCAGAGGGGCAGCAAAGGGGCCCGGGGGCTTCCTCACTGCTCCTCCCCAACTCCCTCACCTTAGGGGAGCGTCTTGAGGCCTTCAGAGATGCTGGGGAAACTGTAACGGCGTCAGAAATGGCTTGGAATTCGGAGGAAGTCAGTCGGGTGGCGATGGAAATACCAGGCTGGTGCTTAAAGTAACTGCTTAATTGCTGTCATCTTCCCCTGTCGTTGGCCTCCAAGGTTCAGGCCTTCAGAATAGGAGCTGCTCTGTTGTGTGCTTGTCGGAAGACTTCCTTATATTGTCTGAGGTTGCTAAGAATACTCTAAGGAGCAATAGCTGGTGGGAAGCAAATCTGGAAGAGAACTGGCTTTTGAAATCTTAAGTCACTTATTCATTTAAACTATGAAGGCAAAGAAAGTAGATTAAATCTTTTTGTAGATGTAGAACGTAGATGTCGTATATGTTTCTTAGTTTTTATTCTGTTTTTTTTCTTCTACTGCTTGTTTCTCTTCTATCTCTTTCAATATTTCCTTTTCCCTGTGTCCTTGGCCTTGCTATGTTTTCTTCTTTATTGCACTGGCTCTCATAAATTTTCTTAAATCTGAAAGAAACAGCTCTAATACTTCATGGGCATGTTTTGAAAGTGAGATTCTTTGCTGTTGTGGAAGGAACAAACTCGGTGTTTTCTTTTCCTACTTTTTCCTCTCTGGAGCAAGTACAATATGCAACTCGTTTTGCAAGTTTCTTTTTGTCTTACTCACATATTGTATTACTGCAGGGGAAGAGAAAAAAAAGTAAAACTTGTTTCCATGTATTTTGGAGGTATTAACCTTTGAAAAAATCTTAGAGCTAACAGGTCTAACGGAGGTTAACCCTTTCAAAGCCAGCGGTCTGACTGTGAACACCAAACTCGGAATTGCACGTGAGGAATAACAACTAGAGGGATGTTGTAACCAACAAGGGTGCCAGTCATGGTGATCCCTGTTCAATCCCTTCATTAATAGATACATAAAACTCTGTCACAGCCTTTGGTTGATCAAAACAGGATCTGTTAGCAGCTGAAATACACCAGGTGCTTGTGCGCCGGCACTTCAGAGCACTGCAGTAACCTCAGTGAGGAAACACCGTGACATTGTTTTGTGTCCCTTTATTATAAAATGTGAAAATCCCTTTTGTAAATCCTGTGTAACCTGGAAACCCTGGGTGAGGCTTTCAAAGCAGGAGCAGCTGCTCTCCTGGAGCCTGGAGGTTGGCGCCGCTTCCAGGTGGGCTTGGACCACGTGGCCTCCTGTGCTCTGTTCCGACCCCGCTTCTGCTCCACGTTACTCCCCGCTCTGCAGCCAGGGTGCAGCTCCGTGGTACTGGTTTTGTGCTGGGCTTTCCATCCTTTCATTTCTCGTGCCCATTTGTCCTTGGCCAGTGACAAATTCGGCTCTTCTGTCCCTTGCAAGGTTATTTGGTGCTCTCAGTAGCTTGGCTTCCTGGTTAAACAACAAACAATATCCAACTTGTGGCCCTGGGGAACGCTTGAAATGAGTGGAGGGAGTTTTTAGAAGAAGCTTCTGCTGAGTTCAGATCTAGAGAGTGGGCTGCTCAACTGCTAATTGAAGAATTGGTTTATTCAGCAAAGCAAATTTTGAGAAATAAACTTTTTATTTCTTGGAAGTCCTAGGTGACAAAGTTTTGCCTTTGTTACCCTCACTTTATTACTTAGCCTTATTTTATTCTCCAGCAGACTGGAAGCTGTGGGTAGCCAAAACATCCAGATTTATTTGAACTTTTTAAGGCTCTTTCAAACCTTGCTATGAATGGCAAAGTGGGGCATGTTATTACTAAGTTCTGTTTTTCTCCTGGTGCTTTTGTCAGGGCTTTGCTGGGCCTGTTTAGCCTGGAGAAGAGAAGGCTGAGAGGGGATCTGATTAACATGTATAAGTTCAGGAAGGGAGAATGCAGGGAGGAAGGGGACAGGCTGTTTTCACTGGTGGCCAGCAATAGGACGAGGGGCAATGGCCATAAGCTGGAGCACAGGAAGTTCCGTCTCCAGGTGAGGAAGAACTTCTTCCTTTGAGGGTGCCAGAGCCCTGGCACAGGCTGCCCAGGAAGGCTGTGGAGTCTCCTTCTCTGGAGATCTTCCAAACCCGCCTGGATGCCGCCCTGTGCCCCGTGCTCTGGGTGTCCCTGCTGGAGCAGGCGGCTTGGACGGGGTGGTCTCTAGAGGCCCCTTCCAACCTCAACCAGTTTGTACTTCTGTAAAAGCTGGCCAAGATACGCTGCTCTAAATGGCTTGTGAGAACAGGGTGAGAATCAGCACATCAGGATGACAGCAATCAGACACAGCTACTATGGACTTTCAATGGAAAGTTAATTTTATTTCAAGTAGGATGATGTAATTAGGGACCTGGATCATCTAAAAGATTGGTACTTTTAGGGGGAGTTTTTTATTTTATTGTTTAAGCATAGAATACAAATAACGTTGTTGCAAGGGGTGGCTCTGTGGTGCTCTGTGCCCTGCTTAGGCAGCACCATGTTTTCCTTTAGAAGGTTTTGGCTTTTGTTCTGCCTGGGTTAAAGCTGCGCTGTTGAGTGTGACCAGGTCCTCTTGGCTTGTGGTGTTACCCCCTACACCCCTGCCCCTTCCGCACCCAAATGTGATGTGTTTAAAACTGGCTTCTTAAGCTGCTTCTGAGAGGACTGTATCTTCTAAATGTATGTAGGCTGCTGTTCCAGTATCCTGTTGTTGTTGTTGAACTGGACTCCTAAATTTACTGACCTGTATCTTGAAGAGCATTTTTTCTTGCATTGTTTGGAGACATCCCAGAACCATCATTCCTCTAATAATAAGAAATAAGCCAGATACGGTACATATTTCTTGAAGCAAGAAGTCTAGGACATTGATTTTAAGCCGTGTTAAAAGTTTTCACCCTTTTGAAAAAAACTGCTTGAATTTTTTACTTGAGGGGTGCTTACTGAAGGGGGGAATTTTTTTTTAATGTATTTATGTGCATTTGTTAAAATGGTGACTTCTCTCTTGCTTGCAGGCCCGGCTTCATCAGGAGATGTGGGAATGGCTGGAGGCCGTGCGACCCCGGCAGGCAGCGGCTGTGCGGGCTGCGCTCCGGCCGTGCGGGCGCCGAGCTCCCTTGTGCGCCTCCTTCTCGCACCTCCCCACGCGTGTGCCCAGGACTTTGGGGGCTCAGGGGGTGTGAGATAACCTTGACGCGATGCCTGCGTGTTTCCTGTAGCCAGTGCCCCAGGGCTGCTGGCGTTGGAGCCGCTTCCCGAAGCTCCGAGGGCCAGGTACTGTAAACATCCTACACTCTCAGCTGTGGACACTAGGAAAGCTGGGAGAAGGCTGTTTACTCTCCCTGCCTTGGGCATCGCCTGGATGGACAAGGGTGGAATGTTGTGAGCTCCGTGTTCATTGTGTTCCTGACAACCTGTGATCTCAGCAAGCCCAGGCCCGCGTGTCCCACCAGCCTGGGATGTTCTGGCTGAGCTTCTAACCCACCAGGAGCAAGGGCTGCACTTAGAAACCTGCTCCAGCTGCGCTGCTGCCTCGGGGAAAGCTGGCAGCACCGACGTGCTCGCTCATTCTCAAGAGTTCTCTCCAAACCAATGATGTGCTCTGCTTATACGTGCTATTAAGTGCAAGTTATATGTAGTAAAGTCATCCTTAGGTTTACCTATCAGCAATGTTTTTAAATAAAATCATCCTTAAATGTTTGGTTCTTGTGCTCTGAGATTGACTTAATTCGTGTTTTCCTGCTCAGAAGAGTTAGAAATGGAGGTCAAAAGGCAAAAAGTTGTAGAGGACTTCAGCTTTCAATCCTGTTCCTGGATAGACAGCGTCTACGAGATGTGAATGCTGATCAGCTCTGCCTATAAATTAACTGAATTAAGAAGAGATATAAATGTACTTAGTTTACACTTCCTACTTGCTTTTCTCTGCCATCTGCCCTCCACATTGTATTATTCTTTGTACGCTGTTCTGACAATTCTCTCCCTCTTCCTCCTCATGTTTTTTAAATGATTATTATATCTGTCATAAGCTAAATAGGGCTTTTCATTTTTAATTTAGTGTAAGATTGATGGAGTGGAGGGGAGGAATGCCCTTTTAACTCTAATATCCTGGTCTAAATGAAAATGTGGAGTTCTGTAGCTGTTAAGTGGAGTGGTGACTTTGCAGAAGGGGACACCCTTTGAGCTCTCTAAGAACTTGTTCATGATGCAGTTAAGTTCCAAGATTACCCTCGAGTTCCTTTTGTGACACTGACCTCATTTTCTTAGATCCTGCTGCCTCAGCTTTATGAAAGGTTTTTAAACACAAAGCTCTGAAATAAAACCTGCCTTGAAGAGTTTTAGTGGTCAGGATTTGGAAAGAACTGCGAGAGGAAAGAAGGCATCAGGAGTATTGTAGAAGATCCTGGAAGGATATGAAGTACTTGGCTTGCAGAAGGGGCTGAAAAGAATTCAAACCATTAGGCATCACCCCGCACACCACCAAAGAGAAGAATCAGTGATGTGGAGTAGTGAATTATTTGTCAGGTGATGTTTTTTGTTTGTTTGTTGGACCAAGGCACTGGAGAGGAAGACAGAGTGGGCCAGGTCCATGTAGGCAAGGAGTAAGCCATGAGCAAGTCTGGCTGTGAAGTAACAAACCCAAATGATTCAGATTTAACAGGGTTTTCTTAATTTATGATTTTATGATTTCTATAGTGATATTCAGAGTAATGCAGAGTAGTGAGTCTTCTAAAACTTCCCAACACGTGTGGCTGCCTTGGTAGAGAGGCATCTGCGAGGATGGTTGGAGCACACGGGTAACAGGTACAGGTAACTCCAGGACAGCAGCAGTTGCAAAGAAAAGCAGCCTCCCAGGAGGAGGAAGGGAGGGGGCATCTCGTGAATTTGGGTTTTTTTGCTTTTTTTTTTTTTTTTTTGTTTAGAAAAATCATGTGGCACTGAGTGGAAAAGCTTCTCTGTAGAGAAGCCTTTTGCCCAGCATCACCTAGGTGTCCATTTAATGATGAAATTGAAGGCAGAATTTCATTGCTGTAGATCTGGACTGTTGTTGTCTCCCTCTCTGCCCTGACCACTCTCTCCTGCTCTCTCACTTGTGCTGATGTGACTGTTTAAATAAATAGTGAGTTGGCCTTGCTGAAAATTTAATTAACAAAACCTGTTTTTTACCTAGATCAGCAGAGTAAAAGCTTAGTCCACCAGCTTGCTCTTTGGGAGGCTGGAGCCTAAAATGCTAGTACAAATGCCAATTCTTTTGCCACATTTCTGAAAAACTAAAATAGACTTCATACCAAATGGAAAATTCCTAGTACAATAAAAAAAGGTGAAATTACAGTATTTGGCATATTTGTTACTGATACTAAATTCTACTCATACCCCTTGAAAGAAATTGCAAACACCGTGCTATAATGCTCTTAGATGACATTGTCTGACCTATTTTTTCACTTTCTTGGAAGCCCTTCATGCTTCTATCTCCTTCTGAAAGATCTGTGCCATCTGTGAGTGGTGTTAGTAATAGGGAGCTATCAATAATTTTGCTACCTACAGATTTTAACTGTAAAGACATGCTCTAAAGTGCTTGCACCACCATCTAAGTTACATTTTATATTAATGTTTTGTTTCTCCTCCCCTGCATCATTCACCAAGCCCAAGGAAAACATGACATCTTTTTCTCTTGTTAATCTCTGACTTCAAAGAGTTCAGGGTTTTTTTTCAGCCTATTAATTAAAGCCAGAGCTTTCCTGTTGTGAAAAAACATAGCAGGCTTTTGCACAAGCTGGTTGCCAGTAATGAGTTTTGGATTGAGTCCATGGAGAGGTAATCTGGAGAGCTACCATGGCCGCATAATCGGTGGGAAATCTTGGATTGTAGGCATGAGATGTGTTTTATTAAAGCCCGGTTTTGCCAAGAGGCAAAACTGACTTGCTCCAAGTGATTCTTGGCATACCCAGGGCAAACCCTTCTTACCTGCTAAACTCAATCTGCTCTGCTGGTTTTGCAGAGTGAGGAAGGGGAAGGTGGTTGTTGCTTATCATGGTCCCTCCCTGGTAAATTGAGCGGTTTGGAGAAGAAACATTACAGCAGTGTATAGCGCTAAGGAAACTTAGTGTGCAAATGGAGCACAAAATGTATGTTGGGCAGGTTAAAAGAAGAAGAAAAGCCCCATTTTTGACTGGGTAGTACCCCTGGGTACTTGCCTACCATGCGGTTTTGCTGTGCAGGGAGTGCTTGTGGAAGGAGGAATGCTTGGGAGTCCTTGGACCCTCGCCTGTTGTTCGGAGACTGCAGCCTGACCTTGAGGTTTGTGAGTGAAATATTAGCAAAACGCTCTCTAAAAAAAAATTGCAAAGAGCTGCTAGAGAGGGAAAGGAGAGGTGAAGGGGGAAGAGAATGGTGGCTAATTTATCATCCAGAGTGGGGTGGGAGGGAATTATATACTGTTGACTTTAATAGTATAAACAGATTCTTGATGTTACAGTGAAAGACAGCAGCAATTATCCTTGAAGCTTATGCAAAAGTCAAGTCCTTTTTTTATGCACTAAATCGTGTTGTCAATTATTCTAATTCTGTGCATGAGAATTACAGGCCTATGACAGCTCTTACATTTTGAAGATTTCTATCCATCTAAATAGAGAGAAAAAATGCTTTGAAACAAAAAAAAGTGGGGGAGAAGCTCAGAGTACATGTTCCTCAGTCATAACTGAAGCCCTCAGTCCCCATGAAGGAACGAATGGATTCTAACCAGTTTTGATATTTGTGTGTTGTAGTTGAGATAAGATTAAAAGATTGAGATGAAATCAAGATAAAAACATATAAAAGCCCCTTTCTTTGTGTCAGATGCAAGGAGGTGTGAAGCATCTGTGATACAAATGTGATGTGTTGGCATTGCCCAGCAGGTGGGATTGAGGGGCAGCTCCGGAGATGGCCTGGCCCAGCCGCACGGAGAGCAGGCTGTCCAGGTGGCTTGGGACCATTTCCATAGGAAGCTTTAAAACTCAAAAATACCTTAACTAAAAACCTGGACACACACTTTTACTTCCATACAACTTGTTTTTTCAAAATTGTACTCTTTTTGAAAATCCTTTTGTAAATTTGTAAATTCTCTTTAAAAATCAGTTTTAATTAAACAGAAAGTGTCATATTTAAAGATATTTAGATTGCATCTTGTTTAGCTCTCCTAAGGGAAGGGCAGAGCAAGGCTGTGTTGCCTGAGCCTTACATTTGCAACACTGACGCCGTAGGAGAACCCAGTTTTGTTGCTGCCGCTGTCAGTAGGAATGTGTGCTACTCTCCTGGTCCTGTTATTAAGGAGTTAAGACCATATTGCACAAAGGAGGATTCTAATCCTGGCTTTGGACTTTCCTTTCTGTGCTTCATTTTCTTCATGGTGCTTTTAGGCATAGCCCAGGGAGGCCTGCACTTTGGCCAAGTGGTATCACTGTTGACTGTAGCAGTCACTGTTGACTGGTAGCAGTCAACATGGATTCACCAAGGGGAAGTCATGTCTGACGAACCTTGTGGCCTTCTATGATGGGGTGACAGGCTGGCTGGACGAGGGG
>VZSG01000101.1:1570140-1587951 GCA_013398315.1 Nothoprocta pentlandii
GAGCAGGAAGGTTGGACTAGATGATCTCTAGAGGTCCCTTCCAACCTTGAATATTCTGTGATTCTGTGATTCTGTATCTGTGTATCCTAAAGCACCTTGGGGTACAAGTGTTTGGAAAAGGTGCTCCCAAAACAGCCCTGATAGGCTTTGGACAGGGAGATGGGGATGAATGGAATAATTCCAGGGTCTGTGAAATTCAGGTTCTGTTCCTTGACTCAAAATAGATGGTCATGTCCAACTAACTTGGTAAATAGTTGAGCTTGGTGCAGCTTGCCTGGTATGCCAGCATTGCCCGTAAGGACCCTCATGGATGCCTCTGGATTGTGCTTAGCTCACAGTAATCAGTCAGGAGGTGCTTTCGTCTTCAGAAGCAAAAATTTCCTCATTCAATACAGACATGTGCAGTGATTTTTCTTTTCTTCCTTTTCCTTAGTAGTGACCATACTCTCTGCACTGACATTAATGGAGCTGCTAATTAAGATCTTGCAGCTCGAATATGTGCAATTGATAAAACGCTACAATATGCTTTATGTGCCAGCGTGGAAGAGCTGATCAAATCTAAATTGAAGCAGCTAATGTGTTCCTGCCTTTGGGTAATTGTGCATAGCAAGCAGCCTTGGAAATTGTAAGTGACAAAACTGGTTGTCTCTGCTGCCACTCAGAGCAGACATGAGTCAGAGCACATAGGTCTGCAAAGCAGGAGCGACCAAACGTGTCTGCTCTTGGCTGGAGGACTGTGGTGGACATTGCCCAAGCGCCCAGTCTGTGCTGTTGACCTCTGGGCTCTGGCCCTTGTGATTCCCGTTGCAGTGACCCTCTTCCGACCCCAGGAAAGGCCTCTCCAGAGGGTCTGTATCACTCCCTTGGCACTTTGGCCTTTGCTGAACTTTCTGGGCTCCAGAAGTCTCTGATGCTTTAAATACACCCTGCTCAGGGTGCCCCTCTTGGTTAGGGCAGGAAGCAAGTAGGGCTGAAACGCTGAGGGCAGAAGATGAAGGAAGAATATTTGATAAGAAATTATTTATTTATTAATTCCATGAACTGTTGAGCTCTTTGAAGTGGGGGAGGAAAAGGATTAAAAGTGAAGAATGTTAAAGACAAATTGAAGTTGATATTTGAACTGTCAGGTCAGGAAACTCCAGGGACTTAAGTGAATGGAAAGTTTTCCCCTGAAGCCCACAAAGAATTTTTAAAGACAAATCGGAATAGGGATTTACATCTCTGTGTACAGGAACTGAGTAATTACTGGCAACCAGAAAATAAACTGCAGATTCTTGGCAGTGAAAGAAAGTGGTCTGGTTCAAAGACATGAACTGAGTTCACTTAAAGTCTTCAAGGGATAAGCTAAGATTTTGGATATGTAAAATTAAACAATTTTGTAGAAAGTGTTGAGGAGCGAAACAAAAATTGTTAGTTAAGAATTGAAAATCTTTGTACCTGTGTTTGGTTTCTCTGACTACATTTTCAGACTGGAATGATTTTTGAATATCAAATGAATTGTTTATAGTAAGTAAACTAATTGCCTCTAAATGAATATGAGTGCTCCCCTTCAATTGTCACTTAATATTAAAAGCAAGGCTTTTTATTTCACATTTTTAAACTAAAATGAGAGCAAAGGTAATGTAATCATCTGTAGTACACTTTAAACAGTGAAAAACATGTTTGGATTTTAGTCAGATACTGCAACGCCACTGTTTAAACATTGACAATGATCTTTTGATAGCCACGGGAGGGATTTCATTTCTTTACCGGCTCCTCTGGCCTTCTCAGCAGCATTTGTTGTGGTAGATCATGACGTTCTTTGAATGTACTTGATGTTGCTGGTGGAATCATCGGAGGCAGAGTTGGGCTGGTGTTGTTCTTCCCGCTCTCTGTCCTTCCCTCCTCCTTTCTGATCAGTATTTGTGTCCAGCAGGGAGGGACGTTGCCTCTGGAAAACAAAAGAACAACTTAGGATTTTGTTTCAGCCTATTTGCATTTCACGTATTCAAGTATTGAGCAAAGGTTTCTTGTCGGACTTTATTATACCGAGATTGGCCTGTATGTTTTATATAACCGAATGTCCTGAGAACACAGAGTTGTTGTTTTAGTGCTGTTTCCAGCTTCCATGTGAATGTGAATGAATTGAAAGTGAAATGTGAATGATTTGGAATCATGAATTGCGTGCGCTGAGGTTCGCAAGGAACAAAATCCTAGCAGAGACGGGGTAATAGGCGCAAGCTGGAGGCGTCCCCTCCCTGTCCCCCCTGCTGAAGCATGGAGAAGCTCCACAATCTGTCTAGATTCCTTGTCCTTCAAACAAACCTGGATGAAGGAACACTGTGTGTGACTGTCACCAACACGACAAGTTCACATGGCTTTATGGCTTAGGAGCCTTCCAGGATCTTCTACAATACTCCTGATGCCTTCTTCCCTCTCACAGTTCTTTCCAAATCCTGACCACTTAAACTCTTCAAGGCAGGTTTTATTTCAGAGCTTTGTGTTTAAAAACCTTTCATTCTCTGAAGGGAATTTGAGCTGAGATGCCAAAAGAGAGAAAACTTCTTTTTTTTTCTTTTTTTTTTTTTTTTTTTTGCCAAGAGTGTTGTTTGGATCGAGTTTTAGGAATTACTCATAGATAAATTTATTCTGGAACAGTTCTCTCTAACATTTGTATGAATAGTCTAGGAGCTTCCAAAATAAAATTTCATTTTTAATTACCTATTGCAATTGAAATCCTGACAATAATAAGAGACAATTTTTAAGTGTAAAAGAGTTCTTGAAAATTTGTTGAAAATGAAACTTTTTTTGTGGAGATATTCTCTATTTTGAATGAACTTTTAAGAAATGCTCATGGATACAAGTTTTAATTTGCAAAGAGCAAATCCCCAGCATAGCCATGGGAGAGCAAAATGCCTTCCTGTCTTCTAATTGATTCAAAAATGAAAGCAAGTATTGAAATCTTGAAGTTAAAAAAAAAAACAAAAACCTCAACTCTCTCCTCCCTTTTCATATTATTGAATTCTGACTGATGTTAATCCCATTTTTTGCTCCTGGAATAGGTGGTTGCTTTACTCTCTGAAGACTTTGATATACAGTCTGTTTTCTAAGTTAAGTCATCATGATCTCTTATTTCTGAAGCATAAGAACATTCAGTTATATTTAGGATAAAATATGTTGGGGAGAAGGGAGGTGGAGGACAGAGAGAGGATTAATAGCTGATCGTGTACAGGAAAAAGTCACAGAGAATTTTTCCAACAGCCAAAGGACTGACTTTATCTCTACAAATGCTGACAGTCCCGTACGTATCAGTGTAAATCAGACCAGGCTCTTCTGTTCTGCGGTTGCTTACGGGTTTTCAGCTGCAGCTCCTGCTCGGCGTTGCTCATCTCCTCCTGCCTTCTCCATGGTCTTGCAGACCTCTGCAGACAAGATCTCTGTGGATCTAGTCAGATTCCTCTAAGGGTAATTCAGTACCAACTCAGTTCCGCTCATCAGTCTTGGGGCCTGAGGGAAATAAGTCTAGGAAGCAGGTGACTGTCTAGGGAAGTTCAATGGGGGTAAAGTGAGTGTGGTTGCCAGGAGGATCTAGAAAGAGTCACGGACAGGCTTAGTGCAAACGATCAGAAGATGGATAGACCAGAAGGAAAGAAGCCTTGGGAGACAGAGAGCGGCCTGGGTCAGGGCAGATGTTGGCGCAGAGTCCCCGCACCTGACTTCACGGGAGAGCCGTCCACCAAGAACCTGGCTTGTGCTCTCATTTTGCGCTAAAGGGAAAAGGCTTTTTCTCTGGCTACTCATAGTCAAAACACCCACGCTGTTAAAGGAAGATAACTGGACAACAGAGAATTAGCCTGACTCTGAAGAATGAAAAGGAATGAAAAGGAGAGTTAATTCATCACCAAATTTTCTCCTTAGGGAACCTGAGCAAAAGCGAAATAAAAAGCAGCCAGGTCTTGAAGTATATTTTGTCCAAACCATCTGCATCAACTCAAGCTACTCTAAGAACTCATTTTCTTGTAAGAAAGCACAGTTTTGGATGGCTTCCTTTTCACGTTATACTTGTTTAGAGCAGTATTTTTGAGATAGTTCTGCAATGTTTATAACATTTGTCAAGCAATGCAGTAGAAAATGGAAACTGTATATTCCTTCTGTTTCCCATAGTATCTTTTACAAGGAAAGTGGGGCCAATACTAGAAGAAAGTAGAAAACACTTTGACAGCTATTTTTCTTTGCTTTTAATATGTTAAAAAAAAAAAAAATCTTTTTCACCCCCTCTTGCAGAGCACTGTGCTCAACTCAGTTTGGCCCTGAGAGTAAGGCTGTGCTTGTGGCACCAGGTTCTGAGAACTGCCACCTTCACTCAGGAGCTCATGAAGTGGCAGATGTGTCAGCATGGTTTGTGTGAGGGGCTCAGATCAATGGCAGCTCTGCACGGAGGGGAAATCCACCATCTCGTGGCCGCCGCTGTCACCGCGGGGCCCGTGCGGGGGCAGAAGCGGGGCGTGGCGGCGGTTGCTGCCGGCCGCGGGCGTTAACGTACGGCGGCGCTAACGGCCGCTGCAGTAACGGCCGCGGCGCGAACGGCCGCCGCGCAGTAACGGTCGCCGCGGTAACGGTCGCCGCGCGGGGGCGCCCGCGCTCTTCGCGCGCCGCCCCTCAGCGCCCCGTGAGGGGGCGGCTGCTCCCGCCGCCGGTCGCCGCCCGCGCGCCCTGCGGAGCCCGCTCGTCCCCCCAGAAAGAGCGGAGATAACGCGGGGACGGCGATAAATGGCTCTAGAGAGCGCGGGTGCCCTCTGTCCCGCACGGGCATTAGCCCTTGCAGAGCAACAGGTTGAAAAAAATAATAATAATAAAAAAGTGGTTACGTAAAAGTAGTGCATTTGCAGTAGAATAATGATTGGAAATATTATAAAGGATTTGGGATTTGAAGACTGCATTCATTAAGCGGGACTGGAAGAATAAACAGCTCGGAAAAGGAGGAGTAAAATGCTTTGTAAAGTTGCTTTTTTTTGTAAAGTTATCTTTCAGAGCAAAACATATAGGATATATTTTTAAATGATTGTAACTTGATGAGTGCGAGCAGATGCAAATAACAGCATTTTTAAACAAACCACAGGTGTTTATAGGAAGGAAGCTGATTAAATGTCACACGTTCTTTTTTGACTTCCCTTCTCCCACCGACAATCTCTTTTAAATGTAGCCATAAAATTAAATGCTGTTTAGAAAGAGAATTGCCTTCCCTGATAAGAATGCAGTATAGCTCCTCACCCATTTCCCCTATCAGTTTGTATCCGAGGCTCAAAGAAAATATCTAAATATAAATCAGTGCACACACAGTTTTGAGAGAACTCATTCCAGGTGCAATCTCACGCTCTAGATCACTGTATTTCATCTCTTGCTCATGCGATATATTAGTAAGGTGGAGTTGCAAAAAGTCCCCATTCCTCCTTAAGCTTTTCCATGAGGAGAGGGAAAGCAACCAGATCCGTTGGCCTTGGAGAGGCGCTGAGCATGGAGCATGAGCCCACGGGCCCCGCCAGCGCACGGCGCCTTCATCAGCCTTTCTCTGAAGCAGGGAGAGATTTAGCTCTTGTGGGCAGAGGTTTTGCTCAAAGTGATTAATCTCCTACAAAAGGCACCTTTGGGCGTAGGTTTGGGGATCCAGGGAAAGGGCTTCGGCTCTTCCCTATTCAACATCTTGCCATAAATAAAAGATGTGGGGAGAGAAGGAGGCAGGGTAATTAGGCCAAGCAGCACAACACTGTATTAACAGGTTACTGAACGAAATGGAGGCAGCACGTGGAATTCCGCTGGGAAAGTTTCTGAAATCCGGTTTCCTTTCACCTCTTGCTCTGCTTTGGGGGTCCCTGTGCTGACTGTGGGCGGAGAGGAGCAGGGCTGGCTGCTCTCCATGCCCCGCAGAGGGTTATTTCTGTCCAGACACTTCCACCTCTACGGCACTGCTCCTCACCCAGTGCAAGCAAAGGGGCTAGTGCGATCTCTGACGAAAGGGCACCAAGAATCTTCATTTTTTTCCGAGAAATTCTGTCAGGTTTTCCTAAAGCTTTTGATTACAGTGCCCTGTGTGTTGCCATCACCTGGGCTGAGCGTGCGGCACATCCTGGCAAGCAGGATGGCATGGCCGGTGCCGTTCCGGGCTCTGGCAGTTTCCTAGGAAACCCGCAGCCAGGAGAGCCCCAGAGGCACGCAGCACTTCCCAGTCTGTCTCTGTCTGTGAAACATTAAGAATGAGAAGTTCTAAGGCTACTAATCCCTGAAAACATTTGGAAATGGAGAGCACCGATAACAGCAGGTGCTCTTGCCAGTGCTGTTTAGCTTCCTCTGAAGAGGACGTGCTCCCCTGGCTGTGCAACAAGACTTTGGTGCTGCTGCTGCTTTGGTAGGATGAAAATTGGCTCTATTCTCTATCCAGTTGAAAAACAAGATCCCTACTCAGAGAATTAAAAGAAATGAAATGTTTTCCCCGGGTTCCCACAGGATCCTTCAGTGCAGTCATTCAAATCCAACACCCTGTGCAGCGTGTCCTTCCTTCCCTGTGGTCACACTTAGCTTTCTGGTGAAGGAATGAATAGTTATTTAGCTCAGGTATCTGAAACGACTGTCAAAGAATGTCTCCAGTAAAAGCCTGAAATAAATTGCCTAAGATAATGAGTTAGCAATAAAGAAGAGTCTTAATGAATGAGAATATGTTACAGCTTAGCAACTTTTGTCTTCCACCTGCCATTTTCTAGTTCAGGTCCATGTTGCTGGAAAAGGAAAAGTGGTCTTTCTCTTTAATGCAAGCTGACTGCTTTGCTTAATCTATTTAAAATAACATTTAGGATTTATGCGTAATTAAGGCAATCTGAAATATTTTTGCAGCTGACTACACTCTGAACTATAGCAGCTTTAGCCTATTAGACATTGTTGAGGCGGAGATGTTTACAGCAGCTTGTGTAGTGAACACGCCTCGCTTCTGTAAAATGCTGCTCGTGTGACAGCATCTTGTTACCTCCGTCTCACTGCTAATCCCCCTGTGCATTTGGGAAATGTCCTTTTCTGCCTGCCTTGTTCCCTGTTCTTGCATAGGAGGAGAGAGGAGACTTTCAAGCCCAGCAGGAGCACAGAAGTGTTCAGCCAGAGCTCTGAAAGCTGAGAGATGCCAGCTCTGTTTGCATCCTGCACTTTACTTGCTCCTTCCACTTTATTTTTGTCATGGTAAATAAGAGTTCCTCCTTCTGTGTCCCACTATATTCTGGATTAAATGTTTGAGGAAAGATAGCAAAGGACACGAGAATTACACTCTTAGAGTTCTGCAAGGACAGTATGGCGCTGCAGATCTCGCCTGCAGCCCACGGAAAGGGAAATCTTCTGTTTGGAGGTGCTACTCTGCTTTGTTTGCTCTTTGGAGGAGTTCCCAGCTCGGGCTCGGGATGAGCAACCGAGCTGTTCCAGTGAGCACAGCACCCTGAACACTGACAACTGAAACGTGACTGTGCAAAGGGGCTGACTAGCTCTTTAACCCACACGGTGAGCAAGAGGCACTTTTGCAAGTAACAGGGTGGTTAGAAAGTTGCAAAATGAACCCTTACATGACATGAAAGCACCTATGGGAACAAGCCTGTTCCTATGGAGCTGTGGAGCCTATGGGAACAAGGGTCAGACAAGCCCTGCAGCTTGGGCAGCCCTACTGGATTGGGTGCGTGAACCTCGTCAGGCCGGGCGCCATTCCGCTGTGTCCGTGTAGGATATCTAAGCTGAGCAGGGACTTTTCCTTTGTGGCAACCGAGATAGGACAAGTTTTGCAAAGCACATCAATTCCTCTGTGATCCAAATGCACTTTTCCCTTCGAGGGGGAGTTGTGGGTGTTCGGATCTTGCAGATACCTTAGTGGGGCCCTAAATCAGCAAAACACTTCAAGCGTGTCCTTAAGTGCTTTGTTGATGAAGGAGATACTAGCTCTTGCTTAATTATCTGTGCTGAACAGGAAGCTGAGAGGCTCCTTGAGTGTCTTTTAAAAAACTTCTGTGCTAGCTGCACTCTGAAACCTTCACTCAAACACTTTCTGTAACTGTCCTCATCGAAGCACCACTCAGAGTGGAATTATTAAATAGTCTGAAGGAAAAATATGGAGAATGAAGGGGAGAAATCTCCATGTTCATATCTAAAAGACATCGGGGGACCCTTCAGGCCTCTTGGCACAGCCAGCCCTTTAGAATACTTCACAGGAGGTTAAAAAACAGAAAGAAAAGAAACATTCTCCCCCTCCCCAAAGAGCGGGCAAGAGCAGCTGTTCTCAAGGAGAAAGTTTATGTCAGCAAAACTTTCACAGCTCCGCTCCAGAAGTTTGTGTCAGCAGCCATAAAGCTGGCCTGTCAGCAGTTCCTTCTCTCCCGTCTTGCTGCGTCAAAGGCAGGGAGCGCTTCCCGGTAACGCAGCTCGGCAGGTGGCTCTTCCCGTGGGATCTATTCGCCTCCCGTGCCACCGAGGTCGGCGTGGGCTTCAATGCAAACCCATGTTGCTTGTGCTTGCTGCGGGATCACCACGGCACGCAGGCTGTTTGTACTGCATCCTGGCAGGGGCAGCTGTGGCCTCAGCAAAGTCCATGGATATCTGTGAATCCCTGTTAATTCTAAAGAGCTCCCACACATGCCAAAAAAGTGTAGTCGTTGGGAGGGAAAGTGGGTGATACTGGGGGTTTTGCCCCCAAAGACTTCTGTGGATATTTGAAAAGAAAATGTTGTCCTCTGCTTTCAGTATAAGGTTGTGATCTTGCCATTATGAAAGTCAGGGCAAACAGCTGGGGAGGGTTTTGAATACAGACTGATTTACTGCTTTAATATATGTTTATTCCTCTCTTCCAGTCTCCATTTAACTGTGTTTTGTCTGTCTCCATAAGCACGATGGGGTTTTATTCCTTGTATTGAGGTCACAGTTCCAAACAATTATTTTATTAAAAATTTTATGTGGAGAAAAAGCTTTTTTTATTATTATTATTTCAGTTTGTTATTGAATGCTGCTTTTCCCTCCTGTGAACAGCCAGCTATTTGCTGTGCTGTCCTCATCGTTACTTACTGCAAAGCACAAGAGCATTAGGAAACTAGCAACAAAAATCAGGGAAAAAAAAGTCTTGTTTAAAGCACTTAAGGAAGATGGAGGAAGATGAAGTTTCCAGGCACTCACTCTGCCCATGTGCTGGAGCTCGACTAGTGGAGTACATGGGGCTCTGAGTCTGTTTTCTGACACTATAACACAGACGGCTGAGACTGTGGCGAGCCAAATCAGCGGGGAAATTGCGGGGGCTCCAGGATGCCCCTTGCCCCCCTGCCCGTTGTCACCGTGCCCTTGCTGCAAGTTGCCCCTGCGAGCAGTGAGCGGGCAGCACAGGCCTGGCCAGGGCTCCCTGCCTTTTGCTCGCCCCCCACGAGTGCTCTGGGCTCACCGGGATGCCTGTGCAGGGCAGTAAGGAGGGGATAAGCAGGGCTCAGAAGTGTCAGGATGCTGATCCAGGACCACGTGTGCCAGGCAGACAAGCTTCAGCGGGGGGTCACCGTAACCTCCTTACCCCCAGAAAGGAAACAAAAGGAAGCAAAACAAAATAAAGCAAAGTAAAGCAAAATAAAGCAAAATAAAGCAAAATAAAGCAAAACAAAGCAAAATAAAGCAAAATAAAGGTATTTGTGTCAGCTCCCTAGCTGTTGTCTGACCACAGCCCAAGCCAAACTTCAAGGTAGACCTTGTCTACATAAGAGCTGTCACTAATTTAACAAAACTATGCCAGAGGACAAAAAGTATAAGGAATGCTCTCATGGCTTTGCTGCTGGAGAAGATTTCTTTCCTCAGTTTTCTTTCTTTTATTTAGATAAGTTTGTCTCTCATTCTTATTTAAATCTTCTTGACCTAAAATCTGGATACTCAAAGATAAAAATGAGGAAAGGTCTAACAATCTCTGTATCCAGTATTTGCTTTTTTTCCCACTGGCCTTCAGTCAAATCAAATAAGTGAACTGAAAAAAACTTGAAAGAGCAGCGGCTACTCTCTAGCTTAATGATTTTCTTTTTCCTTGCCTTGCCTTGCCTTGCCTTGCCTTGCCTTCCCTTCCCTTGCCTTCCCTTGTTCCTGAGAGCTGCAATCTTTAAACAACTCAAATTATTTCAGGACCTCACAACGGCCAACGCTTTCTCTTTACCTCTGATTTTGGAATTCACCACAAATTATCCTGGAAAGGCTTCTTCTAGCCTCTTTAGTTGGCTAGAAGAAAGGGGAGGAAGGGGGGAGAATGCTGTTTTCCACTAGCACTGGATTTTCTTATCTTCCCCTTGATTCACTTTAAAAGCCATCACTGTGTTCTTTCCATCCACCTATCATCTCTGTCTTCAGAAACACTATTTTTTCCCTAATGCAGAGCTCAAACTGTTTCATTTTTAGCTTTAGCCATTTACACCAAACCACTAATTCCCAGTGGAAATATTTCCCTTCCTCTCGTTATTTTATTCTGTGAATATTTATACAGTTATCTTGCTGTTTCCTTTTATTCTTATCCCTGTAGGCCAAATAAATGTAGGTCTTGTCATCTTTCTTTCAAAGTTGTATTTTTAAATAATAAAGGAGTGTTAAATATAGCAGAAAACATAATGTGTCTTCACAGTAATTGAGACTTTTAGAGACAATGGTACCCATTTTACTAGGCCCAGCAATCATATGTTATGAATTAGTCCCCTGTCACAAGTTTTGAACATTTGAAATAATAACTGTCCTTTAAAAATAATTGATCGTGTGTTGCTGGCGCTGTGAAAACCCCTTGTCAGGCTTCATGTAAATTCTCCATCTTGCTTCAATACTAATTACAATGAGAACTGGAATGTTTAATTTTGCGACACTGAATTATTTTTTCCCTTTGCTCCCTGAAATGCGGTGCAATAGCTTGGAAACTTGGGCGACATCTGACACAGGTCTGCAGGGTGCCTGATGGAAACTGCGGCCTGGCCTCCCCTATCCTGCTCTGGCAGCGCTAGCGCTATTCATCCTTAGCAAGCGGGATTGGGAAGACGTCCAGGTTTAGCAGCCTTTTCCGGGGGGAACTGGAAGGTTCAAGAGATTGGGGGATTTAGAGATCCTTAACTTCCACATGACTTGTTTGAATTGCTGGTAGCAGAAAGGCTTAATGTACCAAATATATTTGCAAAGCCTCTTATTTACTCTTTGTATACCACAATGTAGCTTGTAGTAAACTTTTAGTGAGCACTCTTTCCTGGAGAAGTCACGGAGAAGCTCGCTAGATATTTACTAGAATGTGACAGAAATTAGCTCTTGTGTAGTCATAAGTTTCACTCCTAACTTTATTGGTTCACTACATCTTTTTTCACACAGTACTGCCAAATTATTACCTCACAATACATATATACATATATACATATATACTTTTTGTTCAACTCATATTCACAGATACTCTTGAAATTAATACTGGGAGTGAGGGGAATCAGAGCTTTTTCACTGATTCCTGTATTAAGACTTTGTCTACCATTGGTTAAACCTTCTTAGTGAAGTTTCAGCCAGAATTATTCGGATGATTGCAGCAGGACTAAAAAGAAATGCTTTGCAGAAAGATCTTTTGAATGCTTTGAATGGCAATTTGAACTTTGCAAGGCCATGCATTTGGTTCCAAGCACTGGAAATGCTAAAGTAGGCTCATGATAGATAGTTGATAGAAAGATAGTGATAGAAAGTTACCTTTTCCAGGTGACACTGTAGACACACTGCCAATGCAACTTGCTCAGCAAGTAAGCAATAAAATAAGTCTATAGAGTCAAATAAAACTGCACTTCTTAGAATTTACTCCAAATAGGTACATCATCAGTATGATTCAGAGGTATGTTATACCTCAGATATATAATAACTCTGTCCTAAAATATGAATTTCAGGCAATTCTATCAGCTTTATTGTTACTTTCTAAGTTTAGTACAAATATTTTTATTTTTATCAGATGTGATTGTTCCCTTTGGGGATTATAAGGTATATAAATTTCTCAAGAAGCAGTTGTAGTATTTTTTCCTTACTTACCCTGAAAATTGTCCTTAAATTTTCAGTTAGATTTAATATTACTTCTAGCTCAGAAAAAGTTTCCTTCCTGCTTGAGTCCAGGATGCCTGCATCCTGCTTTGAATTAGAAAAAAAAAAAAAGTAATTTTATTTTCATTGTTGGAAAGAAATTGGGTTTGAATTTCCATTATTTTGCTTGTATAACAACCCAGTTCAGATATGATCGTGCTGGAAGAATCTAAAAATTGAAGCTCTCTGTGCCCTACAGCTAAAGATATATTGGTTTGTCTTCACTTTTGCAAGGAAAATGATTTAATTCTTGGATCTTTAAGATAAATATTAAAACTATAGACATCTTGCCTGTGAGATGAACAGATTTTGGGGATGATTCACTTGTTCACAGCAGGCATCTGCTGCTCTCGGGCTGTCTGGCTTCTTCTGATCCAAAAGGAAACTGGTGCCTCATGGGCCGTGCCCGTCTGAACTGAAATGAAGCAGTCTGCTAATGTCCTGAAAGGCTTGAAAGAAGGAAAGTAGAAGACTAAACTGTGTGCCCAATCTTGGAAACAGGTGGATGGAAACAAGTGTGCAACTCATTTTCTTGCAAAATGCTTTGACTCTGCAGTAGCAGCTGGCAGAAGCCATGGGAATCAATGGACTCCATTCAGATCCTTAAGCATCGGTGTCTGTTTGTTTCCTAGATATCCGGCCTGGTCTCCAGCTGCTGCTCCAGAAGGGTACGAGTTTCCATTGAATTCTGCATCACCTTCACCAGTGCTGTGTGAGCACATGCTCTGGGTGTCCCTGCTGGGGCAGGGGGTTGGACTGGATGATCTCTGGAGGTCCCTTCCAACCTCAACCATTCTGTGATTCTGTGGTTTTGTGGCCTGTCCTAGGTGGATCCTCAGGATCTTTGGCCGCATCGGCCTCAGCTGCAGGGGCAGCTCTGCTCCCAGCTCTGCCCTGCACTTCTCAGGTACCCCAGGGTGCTCCCTGTATCTATCCCCACCTGAGTTCAGTACAGTTATCTTGGCAACGATGCAGACATTTTATGCCAAGGAACGATGTGGAGTAGCTGCTATTTAAATATATATATATATATGCATATAAATATATATGTAAATGTCTCTATATACATATATATACACGTAGGGAATATATAAATATAAATAGGGAACGTGGGTGGCTGTGCTTTGGAAAGCTAAAATTAGGTTTTCAGTTTTAAGAATGGTGCACGGGGCCCGGAGCAGCGGTTGGGCCTTGCTGCCTCTACCTGTTTGCTCCGTTACCATAGATACGGCGCTGCCATTCCTGGGAGCCGTTTCCCAAAGACTCCTCCTCGCGGAATTACTGCATGCAATTACTCACAAATACCAGCAGAAAAGCTTGGGAAATGAGGGTGACATCTACTGCATTTGCCTCGGATGGGTTCCTGCTCTACCTGCTTGACCCGTGCACAGATCCTGCCCTCCGGGTTGCTCTGTGCTCCGCTCTTCCCACACGTAATTCCTGCCGTTTTACCTGCACCGATTTCGGTTGGCACCAGCACCCATGCTCATCAGGAGAAAATAATTAGTGCTCCTGGTCCCTGCTGAGTATATTGGTGCTTAAGGCTTAAAAGATTGATTATCCTAAGTCATTTTCACCGAGTGTTGGAGGCTCCAGTATTAAAGAAGTGCACACCTCCTCAAAAGTGTCTGCAAGGATTTCAGGTCCGGATGGGGGACTGCCAAGCTTTATGGGACCATAAATCACTGTGGACTCAGTGGTACCAATGATGTGTATTCCTTGTAACTATTCTTTTCGCCCTGGACAGACACAAAATAAAAGGCATTCCCTAACCCCAAATGATGGATCATGTTGGCATAACTGAAGGAAAATAGCAGATGGTATAGATGCATGGGGGAATATAAACAGCCAGCCAGGGTCAGGCTGGTGCCAGTCTGAGCATAGCAGCTTTCTACCTACAGTTGGATTTTTGAGGCTTCGTGACAGTGGACTGTTTCAGTGGAGAGGCACTGCATAAACACAACTGCCATTGAGCACGGATAAAAGGAAAGGAGGAATAAATTCTACACATTTTGTTGAGTTTCTAAAAAGTAAGGAAGCCTGTTATTTTTTGTGTGATAACTATTTACAGTATTTTTTTTTCTGTGAATAACTCACTACTAGTTGCCACAACCCTTCAAGCAGAGGGGAAAGTAAAGCCTCAACAAGGATGTTTCTTGTTTGCCCTAAAGAATTCAGTTGTCAAAAACACTCTAAGTCAACAGGATTCTGTTTGAGACTGATGCCTTAATATGGATGTCCAGAGCCTTGCAAAGGTTGTACCCTCATAGAATCACAGAATCACAGAATCCTTAAGGTTGGAAGGGACCTCTAGAGACCATCTAGTCCAACCCCCTGCACATGCACGACCACAGGGCTGCATTCAAGCGGGGCTTGAAGATCTCCGGAGAAGGAGACTCCACAATCTCTCTTGGAAGCCTGTTCCAGGGCTAAAAGTGCTGTTCCAGTGCTCCAGCGCTCACTCCTATTTCAGTGAGCAGAGGCATCAAAGCAGCTCCTCACTAGTGTTTGAGGAATGATCTCTCCAGATCTGTGCACAGTTAACAAGCCACCAGGGTCAAAGAATCAAACAAGTCACCAGGGTCAAATCTGGTTTTGAGTGTCTGGGGCAAGCAGGCAGAGATCCTGCACTGTTACATCCTGTGGGTTTCCCCACCACAATGCATTGCCAAAGCTTTATCCTCATTTTGAGGGCCTTTTCATGCCTGTCACGTCAGCTCATTGCTATGTGTTTATTCGAGTACCTGGTGCACCAGCTCGGTGGGAACAGGTACAGCCCGAGCCACCCACGGGGGACAGAGGCAGAGGCCTCAGCAGCACCCTGGGCCAATGTCTTTCGTGGGCCTTGCCGGGGCATCACTCACCTCATCCGCCCTTCCATACTCCCTGCGTTCAGTTGTCACAGCACTTTGTGGCATTTCGTCTTAATTTAGAGCTAATTTTACAAGTGTACGTGTGGGTGAGGGCAGTGCTCCTGTTACTCACATTCCCCGTGTGACTCCCGCAGCGGCGCTTACACAAGCTGAGGTCTCAGGTGAGTTGTTCAGGGTCAGGAAGGCAGCCTGGCTTGGCTTTGGCCAAGGTCTGCAACACTAAGTCCCTCACTGGGACCGCTGCACATTAACAGAAGCAATAATAGGCTAATTTAGAAGGAGAACAAGATTGATGCTGCTGTTATGAAAGGCAGACACGGAGAAGGCTGTAAATTCATGTTCACATCTGAAGTTACGTGGCATTTTCTCTATTGTTATATTGCTCAACTTCTCTAGTTTTCTTCATTCTTTGAGGAAAGAACCTTTTCAGTGGAATAATGCTTGGTTATTTTAATGTGCACCTCCTTTGCAAATGAATGGGGAGAGTTAGAGAATAAAGAAGCAGTATCACATAGGTGTATGAAACCATGTTATATGCAGAGACACCCACAGACAACCAGATTTGTCTCTGTCGCCTTTTGCCATGCAGAGAAGCTGCAATTGTATCATCTCCCATCCTATTCTATTTGAGTAGAAGTAGGGATATTTTGAACAGAGTCACAAGGACTGCTATTTTAGCTTTTAAAGAGCATTAGCTATTAAGTACTGAATTGTGTCTCTTTAGTTTGGGCATAGTATGCAATAATAAAAAAGTATAGATCGTAGCACGAAAATCAACAGAAGGTATAAATACAGTCTCGGAAAACCACCACAATAAAGTCTAAATGTTTACAAATGTAGAGATTGACATAAGTATAGAGACTGACATCATTTTATGTGTATTTTCTTCCATTATACATCTGTTTTACAAAGCAAACAATTGATGAGATATCCTGGTTCAAATGTACTTTAAAAAGTTGTGGGGTTTTGTTTTAAGTTTAATGTTATGGTGGCAGTTCTGCTAAAATTTTCTTCAGAGCAGCCTTCTGAGGAAGCTCAGATTTAACCATATACTGCAACGTATTTGTGACGGACTGACACAGTTACTGACCTTAAAAATGTACCTGCAGAAATGTGCCAATCTAGCTTTCTAAATCAAAATGATTTTAAACAAAGAATGTAAAATATGTAACTTTTTGTTTTTCCCCTGAGAATGAATACTACCTCTGTTTACAGGAAAGGTAAGGGCTTTTTAACTTCCTTAAAGCTATGCAATGGCAAATGCATTGCATGAGGAAGATCTTAAAGCTTGTGAAGCGATGAAGACTCTTAAATAATCGCATCTGAAGCAAGACTTGTAAAAATACCTTACAGCTTTTGCCCAAGTCTTTTCCAAAATTTTCACCCCAAATCAGTGGGAATTCAAGAATTTCTTTAAAAAGATGCTTCAGAGCATCTTGAAGAGCCCAGTTGTGCCTGTCTAGTGATGCTTCTCCCTTCTTATAGTTTAATGTTTTAAGCTAAGTATTTTCTTCCATATTGGGACTCTAGCAACGATGCAGTGACTGCTTATCAGTGTGCTGGGGTGCAGTATTACTCCTCACTGGAGTGACTGCTGCACTCAGCTAGGCCAACAGCATGGAAAGGGTCTTCGTGCATTGTTTTACTCTTTGCACTGCTCTTCTGCAGACGTATTCACCTCTAGGTAATAGCATCACAATCAGTCCTTGAAGAAGCTCTTGCTTGGAAGCTCTACTGCTTGCTATAAGTAAGTGAAATCCCACGGGCAGCTGTATTTTCAAACTGCCAGCAATATCAGACAGATCTGCTCACTTAGGAAATCCAGAAGAGCAATGGGATATCAGCAGGTATTTTGTATTCTCAGTTAATTCACTACTCAGGTTTTGTACAGAACTTGTTTCAGCTTATGCTTAATGGATGTTTCCTTTATTTTAACTTTGAATTTGCTAAGAGCGGTGCAAAATCTGTTCGATGGTTATTCTGTGGCGGGCTGTGAGGATGACTAGGGGACTGCAGCGTCTCTCCTATAAGAAGAGGCCGAGAGAGCTGGGATTGTTTAGCATAGAGAAGAGAAGATTGAGAGGGGATCTTATCAGTGTGTACAAATATCTGAAGGGAATGTGTCAAGGGGATGGAGCCACACTAATTTCAGTGAGGTCCAAAGGTACATCAAAAGGCAATGGCTACAAACTAAAATTCAAGCAGTTCTGCCTGAATTTGAGGAAAAACTTCTTGACTATGAGGGTGACAGAGCCCTGGAAGCCCTGAGGCTGCCCAGAGAGGTTGTGGAGGCTCCTTCTCTGGAGATGTTCAAAACCCACCAGCACATTATGCCATGCAACATGCTGTAGGTAAATGCTCTTACGCAGTGAGGTTGGACTAGATGATCTCCAGAGGTTCATTCCTCTTGGAGGAATGGTTCATTCAACTTCAATGATTCTTTACTTTTCAGTGGACTAACTTAGCTGTCTGGTCTTTCTAAGTAACTGCAATAGTCAGCAAAGCAAGGGGCTCTTCCATGGGATATTCAAGTTATGTTTACATAAGCAATTACAGCAAATTAATAGCAGCCTTGCAGAGCAAAGTAATCAGTGCTGAGGACCTGACAACCACATTAAACATTTTAGTGATTTTTTTTCTTTTTTTTTTTTTTTTCCTCCCCAGACTAGTCCTAGGCTGGTCTCATAGAATGGATGCCCAATGCAGATAGTGTATTAGCAGCCCTTGTGGAGTCATCTTTCAGTTTAGTTTATCATGGAAAGGAAAGGAAAGGAAAGGAAAGGAAAGGAAAGGAAAGGAAAGGAAAGGAAAGGAAAGGAAAGGAAAGGAAAGGAAAGGAAAGGAAAGG
>VZSG01000101.1:1597318-1615132 GCA_013398315.1 Nothoprocta pentlandii
CAGGGGCTCGGGGGAGCCGGTCAGGGGCCGGTCAGGGGCTCGGGGTGCCGGTGAGGGGCTCGGGGCGCCGCCTTCCCCGGCCGGCCGGGCGCTGGAAGCGGGAGAGGCCCCGGCCGGGCGCTGGGATGAGCCTGGCTCCAACCTCCCCCAGGAATATGGATGAGTTGAGCATCTTTATTTATTTATTCATTTATTTAACTCATTTGGCCTTTGGTTTGAGAGTAGAGACTCATTTCTGCACATGGGGGAAAAAAAATGGAAACCTGTTGTTACGGTGGGGCTGTGAAAAGGAACCGAAATGGCTGGCGGCTCTGCGCACAGAGCCGCTTCTGCTCTGGCTTTCCTGCTGGGGGGCAGCTCTCGGGGTGACTTTCTGAGGTCAGCTGGGTTAGCTCCATAGGCCTGGATGGGCCCTGGCTGCTTCAGCCTGTGGCCTCCGAGTCGGGGGGCGTCCGTCTAAGTTTTCCTAGGAGCCCAGTGGTGATTTCCACGTGCGGCCTGTCCTGGGGTGGTGCTTCTTACCAGGACTTAAATTTAAGCTCTAAAAAAAGAAGAGGGTTCAAAAAGGGTTCAAGAAAGCAGTAGGACAGCAACTTGGCTAATTTGGCACTATTCATTTTCTTCCCGGGGACGCAGTAGTGGGAATTGCACGTGCCGTGGGTTTGCGGATAGCAGTGCCAATAGCAGGAGCTCCTCTGCACAGCGAGCAGGGCCGCTGCTCTTCCCCCTTGGCTACTGCAGCTGGTGTGGGTGCTTCCCAGGCGCTGCAGGGTCCTGCCTTTGGCAAGGCCCTCCAACCTGTTGATTCAAATCAACTGCAAACTCGTGATACAGCCTGTCTCATTTTGTAGTCCATAGCCTTTGCTTTTAATTTAGGCTTCAAGTGTGTAGTAATAAGCATTCAGCAGGGAGATTTTCAAATTCTTTGAAAAAAAAAAGTGGGCACTTCTGTATGTTTCCATTGTTGAAACCCCTTATGAAAAATAATTTTATACCATTTCAGTAGTTAGTGTGTTTATATATGGCTATTAACTGCTTTTTAAATGTTCCAGAGTGGTGATGCAACTGAGCTCACAGCCAAGCCAAAGAGAAGCTTCTATGCAGCGAGAGATCTCTACAAGTACCGACACCAGTACCCAGTAAGAATGTTTGATGGTTTGAAATAATACCCTTGTTTCGTTGAGAACAGCACACAGCTCCCACAGTTGTAAACCTTTATGTGGGTTAATGTGTATGAGAATGACCAGAGTCAAAAAGCAAGGTATCCAGTGGGAGAGAAATGAACTTAGTGCAACATCTTTTCAGTCCAGTTCATGCAAACACCGTGAGTTATATCAGCCTGGCAATACGGTTAGGAGCTCAGAAAAAAAACCATTGCCTCTTTAATACCAGAGAGGATGGATATAATTTGGACTTCTTTTTATTCTCTCTCTCACAAAAATTTCTTGACACTGAAGTCAGGTCCCATTATGCTTGCCACCCTTTCCCCTGTCATGGTGGGGGAAGCTGCCAGCCGGGAGGAGCTTGCAGATCCCTCAAACTGTTTTTCCTGGGCTGAATCTTTAAGTACCCGAGCAATTCTGAGGGGCTTCAGCTTTTCCTAAACTTCCTAAACTAAAGTTATTCTGAGAGCTAAGTGCCACTCTGTAGCTGATAATATCTTATTTTCTTTTTTTTTAGCAGAACTTTAAAGATCTTCGATATCAAAATGACCTGTGTAATCTCCGGTTTTACAAAAACAAAATCCCCTTTAAACCTGATGGTGAGTAATCTGTTACAGTAATAGTGGTAAGAGAAGAATGATGGCTAATAATAGTAACAGGTGACACAAGTGTGTTAATTAGAGTGCTAATGAACTATGGGTGCCTAGTAGTGTTTTGTATCACTTCCGTACTGGAACAGCATGTTGACAGTGTTGCTGGTAGCAGGTTGTTTCAACCAAAGCTAGCCCCTGGTCTCAAGAGGAAGCTTTTGGTAGTGGTGCTGTTCTCATACATTTTCAGCATGATGTAGTTGTGCACTACATTCAAAAAGCTCTTGCTGCTTGAAAAGGCAGCAGCAAAGATCTGAGTTTTATTTCTAGTCCTGTGTAAGGATAATGAATGTGTTACCATTTCTTCACATGTGAGAAAGTATGTTGCTATTGGTGTTACAATAACCTCTGTCCTAGAACAGTGGTTCTGGTTTTGGACAGGAATCTCATAAGGTGGGTTCAGCACAAACATTAAAGGGACTGCAAGATGCAAGCCCTGTGCTGGGGAGTTTGCAGTCCAAGTGTGATAGACCAGAAGGCAACAGACAGATGGGGAAGCAAAACTGAGCCAGCCAAGGAGTGTTGGGTGGAATGATAAGAGAGGGGTCTCGGCACATGAGAGCTTTGCTATTGTCAAGAAAATTTGCAGGCAAAAAATGAGTTTTAGAGATTTTTCTTTTTTTTTTTTTAAAGAATGATGGTGAGGTTACTTTGCAGATGCTTTGCAGAAAGAGTCTCTCAATATGAGAGCAGCTTGGGGGAAAATCTGAAAGTGCGCATTTTGGTATATAAGAAGTGAGAGTAGGAGACTGCCAGAGAAGACTGGTCAGAGGCAGGATTCTACATGTGTAGCAGCAAAGGGTTGAGATAAGGTGGGAAGGGATGAGTCCTGAAAGGCTTTGAAAGTGAGGGCATTTGGCTTTTGTTTGATGTTGCAGAAAGGGGTATCAGAATGGAAGAATACAAAGGAGAGGCAATATTTAAAAAAAAAAAAACAGCAGTCTAGAAGCAAGATCTCAGCAGCATTTGGGGTAGAGATAAGTGTGGCAGATTTGCATTTCTCAAGGTCAGAAAAAAAAGGATGTTGAGGTGCAAAATGTCATAATCCTGACAAATCTGGGTGGGAAAGATGATGTGCAGAAGGATGCAGTCATGTAAATATAGCCTGGAAGGTTGGAGATGAAAGTTATTTATAGACAAGATAGTGCTAATATCTGCAGCAACTGAGGGGGAAAAAATTAGGTTGTGTGAAAGAATTTTGGTTTATTCTTCTTCATGAGCTTTGTCTGCATACCTGTGTTTTTTACCTTGGCAAGAGGAAGAGTTAGATCTGCCAGTTACCAACACAGAGATTGCAGATTCATCACACATTACATAGGGAACAGATGTGTAGAGAAGGAAAAGGGAACTAAAGACTTGAAAGTGAAAGATGGTGAAGGTTTGAGGGGACTCCTTGAGAAGACAGAATGAGGTAGCGATTCAGAAGGATTATCCAGAAGAAAATATAGTCACAGAAGCTAGAGGAAGGCAAAATCATGGAAGGAAGGAAGGAAGAAATCATGGTCAGAGGGGTCAAAAGCAAAGTAACTGATAGGCTGGTGAAATTGAAGTATTGATGTTTGTGAGCTCTGGCTTTGTATAACATTTTGTGAGAATGGGAAAAAATGGGCATTGCCTTGACCTAACACTGTGAAATTGTGAAAGTGTTCAGGGGGAGTCTGAAGTGCCACATGAAGTGAAATACTGAGGAATGTTCTTAAAAATAACAACAAAAAAGTTCACAAAGTTTAATTCTATAACCTACAGATGAGAGCGTGGTTCTTGCTCAGAGCTGGCCTGTCTTTTCTCCTTGCAACTGAGCAACAAGTTGTCTAAAGCTTGAAAGAGAAGTATTGTGAAAGCTGGATGTGTGTGTGTGGTAATGGCATGAAGTCTCTTAGTGATTTTTCCAGCCTTAGCTGCCCTGGAAAGCCCATGTTCTTAGCAGCCTCTTTGGCTGCTTTCTTCACTGCTGATGAAAATCAGTGAATGAAGCAACATTTGATTCTCTGTTGGAATCCAAGTGGCAATTTTTACTGAGGAAGAGAGTAGAACCTCAAATATATAATGAGAGATTGTTTTAGGAATTAAAGCAGTGGGGGCTTTGGGTTTTTTAGGCCGGTCCTGTGCTATATGACTTTGAGAGAGGCCATGCTGCAGTGGTAAAACTCCAGTTAGCTTCAGAGAGGAATAGACTAACATTGGATGTTCACTGATGAAAAGAAAATGCAGAGTGTCTGGAGCAAGGAATGTTCTTTGGGGTGTGTTATGCATTTGTGCAGTGCCTGGAAGAGAGGTTCCCTGGCCCAAGACTGAAGTTGAAGGGCACAGCCTCAGTACAAAGAATGGTTAATTTCCTTTTATGTGCACTCTGTCCTCTTTTTCTCTCACCCTGTCTTTCCAAGAGGAGCTGACTGAGTTCTCTGCAATTCTCATTTCTTTAGCATAAAATGGGGCCCACAAGGTCAAGTCCTGGCAGTGGTACCAGAGCTCTTAGCCATAGCTACTTGCAGATGATTGCTAGATCTTTGCATTGCTTGCAGCTGGAGAGGTTCCTGAAATGGAAGATTTATTAGTGTTGAGATTTTATTCTACAAAGATGATATGTTTGCACAGTTTTGTCATGTTAAAGCAATGGCAGGTTATTTGTGGTGCACTGTTTTACTGAAGTGGTTTGTCAGTTGTCAGTGTGACAGAGAAATCTAGGGCACGAATACTTTCTGGAAAGTATATTTTACAGGGGTCACATACCCACAGCTGGTAGGTAACTCAGTTATAGCCAGCTGATTTTGTTTGTATTAAAGTCTGGTAAATTTCCTGCTTTGATATAAGTTGTAGCAACTGAATTCATTTTAAATTAAAACTAATTTATTTATGTCTGTAATAGTGCTTGTTACAGAATTTGAAGTAAGATTAAAAATGCATTCTGTGATTATGTTAAATGGGTCTATACTTTTGTGATGTAGCTGAAAGCTGTTTCTGATGGCTACCTAACAGTTTTCAAATTATTTTTATGCAGGAGTTTATATTGAAGAAGTCCTAAACAAGTGGAAAGGAGACTATGAAAAACTGGAACATAACCACACTTACATACAGTGGTTGGTCACTTACTACCTATTTCTCTTCTTGAGCATTAATCTGTTTAAGTGTCGTGCTGAGAGCTGTAATGCACTTCTGTTTTAACAGGCTTTTCCCTCTGCGGGAGCAAGGTCTCAACTTCTATGCTAAAGAACTAACTACGTATGAAATTGAGGTAAATCGTATGGAATTTAACACAAACGACTCATACTGATACATTACTGCTTTGGTTGAGTTGTGTACAGTGCAGCAGTGCTTGCTTTAGTGCCATGCAGAATTTTGGAACTGTTCTTTGTTTCTTAGGAATTCAAGAAGACAAAAGAAGCAATTAGGAGATTTGTTTTGGCTTACAAAATGATGCTGGAGTTTTTCGGGATAAAGCTAGTTGATAAAACTGGAAACGTAGCACGAGCTGCAAACTGGCAAGAAAGATTCCAACATTTGAATGAGTAAGTAAAGACATTTACCTACCACTCCTGAATTGCCATAGACTTCCTTTAACCTTTTGTCTTCTAGGGAAAGGGGAGATATGTTTCTAAAGTTTGTCTAGAGGAAAAAAAAAGAGATAAGACTGATTTGTGTCTCTGGGTGTTTTCTCCCTACGCAATTTTGTGTTTGTGCCTCACGCCCTTTACTAGTCTAAGCAATGTCAGTGAATTCCCTAAAAATACAACTTTCAGATGGTACTGGAGAGAATCACAGTTCCAAATTAGCTTTGTCTGTCATACTGCTGAACACATTTTCACCTGATCCCAGAGTGATGCTTCTTTATTGCAAGGAAAGAGTGACTTATCTTTGCATTCACTTTTCTTTTATGAGAAAAGGCGAATTCTCCACACCTGCATGGAAGCTAAATAATCAAGATTTCTCTCTCCTTAAACCCGAAATATTTTCTGTTTAATTCTTCTGTTTAATACTTCTAACTGCAGCGCTTGACTGAAGAGCTTTGAACATGTTTTGGGTCAGACTTTATCCCAGCTTTCACCAAATGACCATCTCTCACTTTCTTCAGCTTTGGGGAGAGTGTAGGTCTGCACTGAGTTTTGTCCCATGCAGATTTTTTTGTATCACAATTTCTTCTCAAGATTTGTCATTGCTTTTCTACCCCCTCTGATCTTGGAGCTGAAGTTTGCTTTTATGCAGTATTTGGTCCTTGTGCACAAGTGCAGGCTTGTTTGCAAGGCAGGGCTGCTGGTGGTTCTATCTGAGCAAATAATAGAAATAACTTGTTAGTAACTTTACTGAGTTACTCAGTAACTTGACTAAATGAGTCAAATCACAGATGTGTGCTCCAACTCAGGCAGCAGGTCAGACAGGCCTTCAAGAACCCTGGATATCATTTACTGCACGTGTTTACCTTGGGATTTCTGTATTCTCACCAGTGAGTAGCTACACAGATTTAAGTCAGGGACAGGGGCACTTTTTACCTAATTTAACCATCTAAAATTTAGGTATCTAAAATTGAGACCTATAAGGTTTACTGTTCACTTAGATCTACTTAGTGAGGGAAAGAGCACTTCAGAAATGCTTCCAGAAGGCAGTTAATTCCATTTCTGTCCCTCACATGCTTTATGACAGAAGGACTTGCTCTCCAGAGCTGCCTTTTTTCCTCCCAACATTGGCTTTATAAGGAGTGTAGGTAGTAGTCTGCAAGAGTTAGAAGCTGAGTGACCTGCTAGTAGATAGACTTGAGTGAAGTATAAAGACTGTGCTTTCTTCTCAAGAAAAAATACACCTAGCAGGAGAAATCAAATTCGTTAAACACTTTGATCCCTCCTCTGTTGGCCTCAAAGCATTTTACATAGGATGTTGTGAGTGAAAATTAGTCTATCAAAGGAAGTATTAGGAAGCTTCATCAGCTGAAGTACAGAAAGCCTGAAATACACATTTTGAGTGCTACAGATAAGTCAGGCATTGCAGTTCTAGTTCTGTATCTGTAAGATTTTTTTCTCTTTTTTTCTTTTTCTAATTCAGTGGAATTTTTCAACCTTTTCTCCCACAGATCTCAACACAACTACTTGAGGATCACTCGAATTCTCAAAAGCCTTGGTGAACTTGGATACGAGAGCTTCAAATCCCCCTTGGTAAAATTTATTCTTCACGAAGCTCTTGTGGAAGATACCATCCCAAATATTAAGCAAAGTGCTCTGGAATATTTTGTGTACACTATTAGAGACCGAAGAGAAAGGAGGAAGCTCCTGAGATTTGCCCAGCAACATTATACACCTTCCGAGCATTTTATCTGGGGACCACCAAGGAAACAGAAGTCAGAAGGAGGTAAAGCAAATAAAAAGCCAGCATCTCCTGCTGCTGTTCACAATAGTTGCATTTCCAAGCATAAAAAACTGAAAGATCCCAAGAATATATCCACAAGTGGAAGCTCAGCTAGTAAAGCAGTTGAAGAAAAGAAGGTAGAACCCACAAAAAATGGGGAAGGAAATGAGCAGGGTGAACAAGAAGTGAACTGTGATGCTGTTAGGCAGAACAGCAGTGAAAAGAGCAGTGATGCTGATACGACTCCACATTCAAAATCAGAAGAAATTCCTGATACGTCAGACAAAAAGGAGGACACTTCTTATTCCAGAAAAGATGATGAAAATCAGAACAGTGACTGTGGAGGTCCTCCAGGTACTATAGATAAGTCCTTATGTGACAGCGAGGATTGTTTGAATAATGTGTCAGCAGATCCACAAGACAGCCTTGATAAGGACACGCTTTCAGGGGAGACCAACACACAAAACAAAGATGAGATAAAGTCATGAATCTGCAGTTAAAACCTGTTGTTTCGTTTTGAGTGAAGCGAATTATTCCTGCTCCTTCATTTTGGGTGACACTTCCATCTGGCGTATGAAAGTTCAGGAGACCTTGTTGCATATGAATGCATCTCTTGTATTTTTTTTAACCTCCACTTATCAGATGTAAAACAGGTGTGACTATTTCAAACAGTTGTGTAAGTTCAAAGCTTAGAATCCATTATATTTTCCATGTAGATTGCAGTTTGCAAAGAAAAATATATATTTTTTTTTTTGCAAGTAAATTCATGCATTTTTTAAGTGTAACTTTTTGGGAAATCTTGACATGATATCTTTAAGTTTTTTAAATATGTTTTTAAAGTATTGCTTTCCTTTTATGCAATGACTGGAAATGATTTTGCAAGCACTCTTTTCCCCTGGTGGATGTTAGTCAGGATCTTTGTTCGTATTCAAGGGCAGTATTTGCACAGCATCTTTTACCTTAGATTAGCGTCCTAGTCTGAGACACTTTAGAATGGGTATCAAAACGGTATCCCACGGATCTGGGTATTGTTTTGCAATGAATAAAAGTTAGCTTAGGGTGAAACTGTATCCCCAACCTTTGGGTACGAGGGAAGTTGCACTTTAGACGTTCAGTCCTTTTCAAGTCCTTTCTTCTCATGCCTCCTTTGCTACTTCCACTGGTTTCTTAGGAGACGCTCGGGCTGCTTTCAGAGTTGGTTGCAGTTTGGCAGCTCTCTATTAATATTAATTATTAATATTAGTACCGCAGCTCCCGCAGCTGGGCTGGGTTCCTGCAAAGCCTCTTGCCTGGTGCTGAGAGGCAGCGTGTGTGATGGCCACGCTGCGTCTCGCTGGGTGAGGAGGAGGAGGGACCTGCTCCTTCCTCCCGGCTCTCTGCTCTCTTCCTTTGCTCTTTACTAGGGGCTCTTTTACCATTTAGTTTTATTTTGGTTTATTTTTTGAGAAAAGCCACTCTGCCAGCCTGGCTAGAACCCCTTGCATAGGGGTCCAGCCCCTTTCCCAACTTTGCTTCCTTAAGGACCATCTGCTCTCCCTGACCAGCCTTTTTGAACTTTCTTCCTTTCAGTCAAGCAGGATTATATCCAGCAAGTTAATTATATGCAATAGGAATTAAAAATCATGCAGATAAAATTCAGATTTCGTATAGTCCTAAAATAGTCTTAAACATCTGTTCATATTTTCTGTTTAAAAGTGTCTGTATGATCCCCTGCCTTTAATGTATTTTTGATGGCGTGTGGTGCTGGTGGCTGACTGCAGTTGGAGTGTCGGAGTGCTGCAGGATTTTATTTGGCTCCTGCAACTCAGAATGACAGAGGCTTCGGGGCTTCCAAAACACAGCGCAAAAGTCTCCTGTTTTCCTGCCTCGCCATTCCCGTGCATCCAGCGGATGCATCTGCGGCTGCCCCAGGTAGCCCTGTCCCTCGAGGTCACATGGAGCGGCAGGTCGAGATTTTTGTTCCCAGGGACTCGGGGTTTTCCCATCTAAAGAGGCAGGGAGGGAGCAAGACGCGTTCGTCCTTCCCCTGCCCTGACTGGGTCAGAGGAGGAACATGAGCACGTGGATTTTATTAGGGATAGCCCAGGAGGCTCGAGCAAGAGGTGAGACTGAGGCAAGTCCCAGCACTTCCCGCTTCCCAAGAGCGAAGAAGTGCTGAGGAACCCTTCGGATGCCTTGGACTAGGGCTAGGGTCTCCTCTTGCACATTGGCCTCCAACCTTTACTGCACGAGGGCCCAGGAAATGCTTAGATTTAAAAAAGAAATAATCCCTATGCGTAAGGACTCTAACCTCGCTCCCAAGGACAAGGTTATGTTCTGCTTACAGCTTTTTGATTCTTGAGTGCCTAACTTGCCCGCTTAAAAGCATTTATTCTTTTGACATAGTCATTTCTGGAATGGCATCAGGGAAGTTTGCACTGTGCATAGCAAGAACCTCAAGGTAACTGGCCGTACGGAGCCTTCCTTTTGTGGACATTCTATATATTAAGGTTAAACATCGAAATACATAAATATATAGTCTTTGAAATGGGAGAAGTTGAGGGTTGTTATCTTATTTACACTGTTATTTGGTTGAATATAGGTGGCCTCAGGAGTTCTTTCTTGCCTACTGAACAAATATTAAGCAGGGGAAGTTTGTCTTTGGTGTCAGCCAGAAGGTTCTTGTCGTTTGCATCCAGTGGATTTCTCTGCGCTGTGTTAACCTGCCTTTGTGCCATGACTTCCACCTACGTGTGTTCGCTGGATGGCCATACATGGTTAGGTATTTAAAATATGAAGGACTTTCTCTAGCATTTCTAAGCCCCTAGTATATCTGAAAATACAGGCAAGTTCTTTGAAAATGTAGCCTTATTAATTCTTTTATTATTATTATTATGTTTTTTTTAAATGTCCAGCTTGGAATGCAGTTTTCTTAAAGGTGAGAGCAGTGGTGACATATCAATTGCATGCAAAGAACTGTAGGGTAAGGGAAGTGAGGGTTTTTTGTGTGTTAAATGGCCTGCATTCTGCAATAGTTGGCTTTTAGCTCTGTCAATTGGGTAACTCCTACAGGGCACTTCATCTTTAACTATCATTTTCTGCTCTACATAAAATGTGATGGTCTGCTGTTATTTTTACAGAGGAGACATATTATTTTTCTGATTTTTTTGCAAGTACCTGCAGGAGTCATTTATTGCAGGGCAGTCGTGGCAGAACTGGGGCCGTGGCAGCCTGCAGCACCCCGTGCTTGTCCCTGACCACAACGGGCTTTCAGCTTTGCCATGCAGTGTGTGCTGAAATGGCTCTGTGCTCTTAAATGCCGGCACTTAGCCACTTAATCATGAATTCCCAAGCGCAGGGCAGTTCGGGACACTTGCTCGCTGCGGAAGTTGTTTTTATCTCGCTATGCACTTAAATACTGGGCGTTTTCTGTGGACTTTCTATAGCAACGTGCTTTGACTCTGCCTTCTGCTGCAATCTGAGCTAGTCCTTCAGCAATGAAATGGAGCTTCCCGTGCAAGGGCCCTTTCCTCCTAAGTCCATGTGGGTGCCCCCGATGGGAGGCACCAGCTGTGTTCTTGTGGGCACGTGTGTTACGGGTTGGGTTTTACTTTAATTATCTGCCACAGAGGAAATAGCAATGTGCAACTTAACAAAATCATAATGAATATTCATACACGTGCAAGTGGAAGTGCTCTGTGAGGCAGACGGGCAGGACTTGGTATTTGGCACTAGCCACAGCTCTGTGCCCTGCTGTCCAGGACTCGAGGGCACCTCAAGCAGTTCCTCATGTGCACACATCTAGGAGCAGGACAGAGCCTCTGGAGTCCGTATTTTTAGTGGTTAAAAGGGTTGTCCTGAAGAATGCTAAAATGTTTGCAGAATGCAAAATGTTTTGCCTTTGAGAGCTGCCCCACGGCTTGGTCAGCTCCTCAGCATTGCGTCCGTGATTGCAGCAAGCTGATGGAGAGGCAGTTTAATTGATTCTTCATGTAAACCAGTGTAATCCTTCATAAATTATTCTAAGATAACTCTAATAATCTGCACTTGTGTATACCTGTGCTATAGCCAGAAAGGCCTTGTAAGTCCTATAACCTAACACACCTTTTAAGTTCTGTGTAATTTTGGTGGATGATCCAGCACGGTAAGTCAAAGGAGGCTTAATAGATTTAAATGGAAAAGAAACTGTTTCTTTTGAAATAAAATTCATTTATATCTGTTAAACTGAATTATTTTGTGCACTTTCATTTCCTGAAGGTTGTGATGTAATGACTTGTCTCATGGCTGAGAAGCAAGGGGGTGGGGGGAAAGATCCTACTAGAAATCGGGGTAGAAAAATGAGCGGTTCATCTGTTGTAAAAAGACTGTCTGATAACCACCTTCTGTGATCACAGCCGTGAAAGGTCCCTCTTTCCTGCAGACAATTCCTAAAAATACCTAACAAGCTGCAACACAGGAAGTTCCATCTCCATGTGAGGAGGAACTTCTTCCCTGTGAGGGTGCCAGAGCCCTGGCACAGGCTGCCCAGGGAGGCTGTAGAGTCTCCTTCTCTGGAGATCTTCCCAACCCGCCTGGATGCCACCCTGTGCTCTGGATGTCCCTGCTGGAGCAGGGGGTTGGACTAGATGATCTCTTCTGAGGTCCCTTCCAACCTCAACCATTCTGTGAGTCTATAATTTGGGAGAAAGGAAAGTCCTCTTAAGTTATTGCCTAAAGGGATGTCACAGAAATAATCTTCATCAACATTTTATAGAACTTGACACTAATTTCCTTTTAGAAGTTATAGTATTGCTCATTCTCATTAATAGGGACATGATAAGAAGTAAGTTGATGAGAAACTGATCATAAATTATGGGAAGATATGTATGTGGAAAAAAAAAACTTTATTATGCCATATTTTTCCAAATGATATTTTTCCTCAGCAAAAGTTGTATTTATACAAAGGATGTAAATATGTGAAGTAAGTTTCTCCGTTAAATAAAACTGTGACAAAAATCCCATTAATGATGTACGTTATCCTAAGAAGCAGTGCTGTGGGTCAGAACCCAAGCCTTGGATCCAGTCTCCACAGTGGCCACCAGAGGATTGTGTGAAACAAAGAGCAAACGGGGAGCCCGCTTTGCTCCGTTGGTTTTTCTTCATTTTTGGACTTTGCCATACAGCACATGATCCCTTGTGGCGATCAGCTTCACCTTTTAATCATGTGTTGTATGAAAAGGGGATCTCTTGTTTGCTTCACATCTGCTTCACATCTGCTTTATTCAAGAATTGTTAGTGCACCTGAACACCCTGGAAGAATATTGCCAAATGAACAGTAATCCATTTGCAGTTAGCTTAAGAGCTTGGGGCCATTTATTAAAATCATTAGATTAAAATACCCGTTAGGCAGCAGATGTGTTAAGCAGAGGGCAGCGCTGTCCTGTTGCTGTGGCCAAATCTTTTCACATAGTGAGTGAAGTATGAAAGGCAACTTCGAGCCGCAGAATGGGTGATTTTTCTTTGTGGAGTAAAAGCAAGATGAGTCGAAGGCCAGACCTCTGGAGCCAAGTGGTGGGAGCACGTGCTGGGGGTAACACGGTGGCTGCACCAGGAACCAAAGGCCTCGTGCCCTTTGGGGTGCCCAGCTTCAGCGCGTAGCCCCCGGGGTGCCTGGGCCCGAGCTGCCATTTCACAGCGTGGCTGGGGCTGGAAGGGGCCCCTAGAGGTGATCCAGCCCAGCCCACTGCTCCAGCAGGGGTTTCCTGGTCAGGCTTTGTGCCGGTGCGGCAAAGGATGTGCCAAAAGACACATTTTGACAGAGTCCTGGCACAGGCTGCCCAGGGAGGCTGTGGAGTCTCCTTCTCTGGAGATCTCCCAAACCCACCTGGATGCCGCCCTGTGCTCTGGGTGTCCCTGCTGGAGCAGGGGCTTGGACTCGATGATCTCTAGAGGTCCCTTCCAACCTCAACTGTTCTGTGGAAGGGCCCCAGCAGAGGCTGCCCGTGGCCATCACAGGCCGCGCGGAGCAGCAGGGCCCCGTGTGTGAGCCCCGTGGGGCGCGAGCGGCCTCCCCAGCGCCGCCACCCTCTGCCTTCCCCGACATCGCTCTGCTTCTCACAGCCGCTCCTGAGGCGGAAGGAGCACGGGGAAAGCAAGGACGTCTCTCAGAATTTATTCAATAAACTATCCGAATATGTTCTAACGTAGTGAACTCTTAAAAGACGCTTCAAAGGCTATAGGAATCAATTATATGGAGAGTTATTGCGGCTGTGCACTTAAAATATATATATTTTTTGTTTATTTTCAACAGCATTAAGCGGTTTGTTATAAAATAATGAATTTGAGAATTGGCAATGTTTTTCTGAAGTAGAAATTTGGCACTTTTTAATTCTTCCACTACACTTAAAAGTCTGGTGGCATATTCATCAAGTAAAGGTTATTGTGAAATACACTGGATATGTTTACTGCCGTGGCTAACAATATGTGATTTAATGTTTTTGCAGAAAATACAGTTATGGCACTTAAATTTTCTGGACTTGCTGCAGCATGTTTTTTAATCATAAGTTATTGCTTTTTCCTGTGGTTTAACCTGCTCCATAGTTTTGAATTCAACGACAGGTAATTGGGTATAGTTTTGCACTGATAAAATTGGAAGCTACTGTGTGCTTGGAAATGAAAATATTATCTGAGAAAAAAAAAAGTGCAGTAATTGGGGAAAAAAGCAAAAAAAAGTCAAAAAAATCTATTTTTCCTTGTGATATGAAATGGCAGTGAGTTATTTTTCATGAATGGTCCTGCTCTTCTCTCTGTGGCCCTTTGCAGTGTTCAGCTCCAGGACACCCTTCATATTTGGTAGCACCAGTTCCATGTGTATGTGGTAGGAGTGGTAAGCAGTCTCTGGGTTTGTAATGCACTATGAAGATATATTTTATAATTTTGGAACTGTATGGCAGTCTTATGCCAAAACAAAGAGAAAAAAAAGTGTTTTATGTTTATAAAGAACAATAGTTTATGTTGTTTGTTTACTGCTATATTTTTAATTGTTTGTTTGTAAAATGAAATACTTGGAGTTTCTTTCAGGTAAGTATATTTTTAATAACATCAGCCAAAACCTCTAAAATAATAAAGCTTCTTCATTTAGCGGCATACTTTTAGCAACATGTATGAATGTTGTGTAGAGGTAATAATGTAATGGCTTGTTTCTGCGCTCGTTTTTGGAGTTGTCCGTAAATGTATTAGCACCTGAAGAAGGGCATTAAAGGCTCTGGTCCTGCTCTTGTGTTGTCAGTGGCAAAACCCTTATGGGAAGCAGAGGAGCAAGGGGAGGCCCAGGGCATGCTTCACTATTTTTATTTAATTATGGTAATTTAATAAATACATTAACAATTTGAGATCATTTTGACGTCACTGGAAGGTAAACTGTCCTTTCTGCTTCTGGGGGCGAAAGCATCAAAGTACTGAGCTCCCCACTCTGTTTCCACATGGGAGTAGCTCTAAGTTTTCCACGTGGGAGTAGCCCCCGGCAGCATCCTGGGAAGGCACAGGAGCTCATGTTTTCCTGTCCCCCTTTCTCTGGAAAAGGGCTTTCCAAATGATTTCTCAGCTTCAAAGCATGGAAGAGGGCAGACCTGCATCCAGCAGCTCTGGTTAACTGGACTGGAAGGCCAGGAGGACGATGCACCGATCGCCTCCCTGCACTTGGATCGGGAGGAGGTCGCCGCTCTGTCCCCACATACAAGTTGGCGGATGGGCATAGGAATATTCCTCAAGGCAGAAGGGCACCAGCTTTGCCTGCGCTGCGAGCCAGGGAGGGACTGGTGCCCGCGGCTCCTTCCTGGCATCCTGGGGGATGATGGAGCTAAATGAAACGGCCCCCTTCTCCCTGCTGCTCAGGCAGTCGCACAGCGAGGGCTTTCTGGGGTTTTTGCTTGTTTTGCTGAGGGTTTTTTTCCCAAACGAGCCTTGCCACAAAAGGGGAGATGAGATTTATTTTGATCTATGCAGATGGTCTTGAGCAAGGGCTAAAATGTTAATTAGAGTTGCATAAATTGCAAAAATGTAATTTGACCAACAAAACCAAAGCGTTCACTTCAAGTTATATTTTAATGAATTTGTTTTGCTTTCTTTGCCTAGGCTGGGTAATAAACAGGGAAACAAAATATTAAATGCTTTCCTTCCCTGTGGTCAAATAGGCTGTATATTACCAGTAAAGTTAAATCACAAGGAATGCCTGGAGAAGAGCTGCAGTTTAAAATTAAACCTTCAAAGAAGCAGCAACAAGTTTTTCCCAAAGCAATTTGCACTGCTTTTAAAATCTGTAGCTCCTAAGGGCTTCTGAGGTGGGGGACAGTGCAGTCAGCAAAAGGCTTAGGGGACACGTTGCCTTGGCACAGAGGCGAAGGAGCTGCAGGTTTGGCCTTTTCAGGCCCAGCCTGGGACCTGCGACTTGGGGCCAGGTCCTTGGTCGTCCGTCATCGTCCTACCTCATGTTGGGGGTTCAGTTCTTGCAGGCTGAACCTCTGGTGCTCTTGAGGGGCTACTGGAGCTGCCCAAGTGTGGCCGCAGCTTGGACCTTTCCCTCACCTTAGGCTTGGTCTGAATGGGTGGATCTGAAAGCTGGTTTAAAACCAAATTAATTTCTCAAGACCTCTCCCTGGGGAAAGCTGGTTTATGAAACCTCAATTTTACTCCCAAATTTGCCTTATCTGATAAGCTCTTGGAATACTTTTAAAAAGCTTTGATGTAGTACGCACAATCTGTTAGGCATTTATGCAGGCCATATTCCACAGACATCATAATTTCAAGACTTACTGAATGTACAAAAGAAAACATTTAAAATTCACTGCTTCTTTCTATTTTTATTTAATGTATAAATCAGGCATAATTCATGCTTAGTTCCTTCCAGGTTTAGACATTTACTGAGCTCTATATATGGTTCCAAACATTTTGTGGCAGCTGTTTCAAATTGGAGAATAAAAATAGGGGGGGAAAAAAGGAACCTCACATTTTCACTTCTTCAATTTCCTTTGAAGGCTTAAATGAGGAAACTTTGAATTTTCAGCTTCCAAACTGGCAGATGAAATTAGGACCCTAAATTACTCCTGAAAACTGCGACTTGGGACCTTCAGCCCTTCGTGGGGCCCTCTCTCACTCTGAGGCAAATGCAGATTATTTAGTTAACTAAAAATGTAGAAAGATAGTGGAATTTTACAGAACTGCTTTAAAACTCAGGCTCTTGCCCACTGTACTGCCAAGCCAGGCTGCCTGGCGAGGGGCTCCACTGTGGACACACGCTGTGGTGATGTCCCAAAATACTGTTCTCAGGCTCCCAAGTTTGCTCGTGATAATGAGGACGTGGTGCTGTAGAGACAGGATATGTCCCAACAGAGCTTTTTGGGAGCTTTTGACTGCTCTGGATAAACTGCTGCTGGCAAAATTGCTCCCTTTCCTTCAATCTTAAATCTCCTGGAAAAGTCTCAAAGAGAGAAGGCTGCTGAGTCACACTCGCCATGGGGTAGGGCCTCCATGGCTGGGAACACCGGTGCCTATCTCAGATGTGTCCCTAAGGCAGCAGATGTGAGGAGGAAGCTCTGTACCCAGAGGCACCCTCTCTGCTCACTCATTTGCTGTGTAGTTATTGAGATGGAAGGATCTGACCAAGTGCAAAACGGTAGAGTTTGTCTGGGACTTAGGAAGAATTTTTCATGTAGACTTAGGATAGACTTAGGACTTACATACTAGAAATTGCATTCTGGTTTGTGGCCCTTTGCTGGCCAGAGTGTGGCTCCTGCAGGGATCCATGTGTTGAAATCATCTCAGCCACGTAGGTGATGGATAGGTTGGGAAGCAACCCAGTGAGACCACAGGGAACCGCTTCCAGGCTTCCTGCGAGGCTCTGGGACACGAGATGGGATCCGCAAGCAATGGAGCAACTGGCAGCTCCAGCCCATGCCAGCTGCACCGGTGCAATTTTGTAATATTTATTGTCACCGACTCAAAGAGGAATATGAACGGAGCTGGCTGCAAGTGGAAGTGAGGTGGTTTTCCCATCGAGTGAATCCTGTGAGGAGCCTTGTCAGGGACATGGAGCAGGGCGAGTGCTTGATACCAGCCGGACAGACATCGAACAACAACTGAAAATCCTTTGGTCAGGCAGAGAGAGCCCTGCTGAAGAAAGGGGCAGTTCAAACCTTCCCATCCTCAGCCTGGATCTTGTGAAAGCTGCATCATTTTCTCCTTAAAGGCTTAAGGAGAAACAAACACAAGATTACTCATGCACCTTAAACTTAGATTAAAAAAAAAAAAAAAGAAAAACAAGAAAAAATATTATTATTTAAATCTTAGCCATTTAAACCAGTTTGTGAACTGGGGACTCTCACATGAGATTTTGAAAGATTTGGGGCTGTCTGTGCTGAGCGCACGAGCACACTCACTTGGGTGGCAGGATTCCTGCCTTCTCAACATCACCCTCTTCTCTAGAGGTGTCTGTTTCTTTCCATCAAAGCCAAAGGGATCCCAATGCTCCTAACAGTTATCTCTGAAACTTAAAATCAGGTAGGAAGAAATAGAGCTTTTATGCAGCTGTTCTTATCTGTGCAAGGGGATAGCAATTTTTTCCCCTTTCTGCATGTCGGCCAGAGGACTTCCTTCCTTCCTTCCTTCCTTCCTTCCTTCCTTCCTTCCTTCCTTCCTTCCTTCCTTCCTTCCTTCCT
>VZSG01000101.1:1617497-1629877 GCA_013398315.1 Nothoprocta pentlandii
GCATGTGTTTCAATTCACAGAGCGACTACCTGAGATCTCCAGGATTACTGATACATTAAAATTGAGCCTGTACTTAAATGCTTTGAGCCCAGAACTTCCTCTGATAAACTTTTTCATTTTCTTTTTTTTTTTCAGAATTTTGAGCTATGTTTTTTTTTCCTATTCTCCTTTCAAATGTGTCGTCAAGAAAGGCCACAGTCTTCATGACTTGGTGGCCTTCTGCTCCAATGTCAGTCAGGCCTTGAAGGCAGGAATATCTCACCTGCATTTGGAAAAGATGAAGACTCTCCAAAATCTTAATGTATACAACAGATACTGTACCTCCTTCTGGGAAGGGAATCCTGCATTCTGCAATTTTCCCCTTGGCTTCAGCCCTCATACATAGGAGGGGCATATCACACTTCATGGCCACATTCGTACACTTCTGTCTAGGACATTTGGGTCAGAAATATGACGGGTCTGTAAAAATAAGAATATGCAATATAAATGACATTTTCAAATGCAACCAAATATCAGCATAAGGCCAATACTCAGAAGCAGTTGCTTAGACGTTCAGGAGTCTGTTTCCTGGTTTTAGAGTACTTTTTCCCAAAGCCCTTACATTTTTGTATATCCAGTTTTAGGGTGTTTATGGCTGTGGACTCCTGAGGATTGCTCCTGGTTTGACATTCATATTGCTTAACGCCTTTGTAAAAAATATACAAGGTCTTATCAAGGTATCATTTTTTTAAGCAGAAGACCTACCAAGGACAGTTAAATAGCCATTAACTAATGACTAATTAGTATGATGTCTCACTGCAAAAGAAATTGATACTGTTAAAAAAGATCACGGAAATCGTATGAACATAGCCAATTTCAGAGTGTTATTCACTGAATAACTAGTTGCCAATTTTTCTAGTTCTCCTGTTTAAATTACTGAATATTTTAAGAGAAGATTAATTTGATTTTCCTAAAACCTGCTCAGTTTCCTTAACACAGTGGGGAATGGGGGAACATACAAAATATATATTTAAATGCTTTGTTCTTCAAGAAAAACTATTCTGTCTCCAATGTGTGGAAGGTTAAAAGAAACCATGGATTAAAATAATATTAACACAGTTTGTATCACTCCTGTTCTTTCCTAGTCTTAAACTCTAGATGGCTAAATTCCTATTTTTTCAATGAGACCATTCATAGAATAATACATGTGTTTTGTGGGAGGGCAGAAAAAAAACCCTCACAAAACAGTGACAATCATTTGGAGGGGAGGGTGACTCCAACATGACAAGAAGGTGGTGTAGGATATCTCCCAGTACCGTGACACTGTATTAAAGCCATTGTGAATGTCAACAAGCTTTGCTGCACACAGGCTGTAAATGATACATGAAATGTCCCTTATCTGCGTAGAACAAAGACCGTCAGAAAAGTTTTTCTATTTTTTTTTCTAGATGAATTCCATTTACCTTTTCAACAGATTTTACATCTTTTGTAAAGTACTCCAAGGGGGCACTGCACAGTGTGAGCCTTGTAATCAGCCTGCAAAGAGTGACAGAAAGCTGGCTCATTTGCTCTCTCACAACGGTTTCCTTTATGCTAACCCGTCTGTTCCAAGTTTAAATCACAGCAAATGTGTTTAACTCTTACGGTAGGCAGCCAAAAAAGCACAGAGGAACCTGAACAAAATATCTGAAGTAAAGCCCAGCTTCAGGAGAAAATGAGGGGCCTGACTTACCTATATCCACCAATTACTGTACATGTACAGTATGTACACATCAACTTCTCTGTTGTTGAAGCACTTAACAGTGGAATGCATTTAACAAGAAAAAAATACCACCCTTAACCTCTATTTGGATGTAAAGGAATTTTCTAAGTTGCCAAATGTCTTTGTTTTCTTCCTGGTTCATGAGCCCTTGAGCACAGCATCTCTGGACTGTGGCCCCCTAAAAATGTCATGAACTTACAAATTGAGTGGAAGCTTTTCTAGGAAAAGCACCTGATGAAGCAAACAGCAGCAAACAGCTCTCCAGTAAGGTGGTGCCCTTTCCCCAGGTGCCAAGGGCCACCAAATCTAGACTAGTCCATGGGCAGGAGTTCTAGTAGCTCCTTCTTGCAGGCTTAGGTACTGAAGTGAGCACATAGGCACTTGTAGGAAAGCTGCTGCTGCTGGTCTCCGTGCTGGACATGTTGTCTGAGCCCTAAGGCTCAGACATGTTGTCTGTGCCCCTCAAATTGTGCTCTTCAAATATGGAGAGAGCTCATCTGTGGTCCTTTCCTGTGGGAAAAAAAAGGTACCTAGAGTTCTGGCTTAGCCAACTTGCATCCCAAAAGAAGTGTTTGCAAGGCAAAAGTGGCACCTGGGGGTTGTCTCCAACACTTTACGTTCTGCATAAATAAACTACTGTGTATGTTTTAGGACCTACCTCTTGCATCTTTGGTCTGGCTTCATTCCTTTGTTGTATGTTGGAGCAATAGCTCCTCTGCTCTGTGTTTGGGCTTTCTAGGAAACACAAATTGTATAGGTTAGCAGACAATACTAAAAAAAAATGTCAAATCTGAAAATATTTACAAATATGAGAACACTTAAACATGACAGGACCCATCATTTAAGGCCTGGGCAGCTGCGTTTTGCCCATCTCATTTCCATCTGGGATTTCAGTCAGATACGTCCCAAGACATACTTCTGTGTCACTTCTGTTTCGCTACTGCTTCTTTAAAATAGAAGCAATATATTTTTTAAGAAACAAATGCAGGAACCCTTTAAAATCCAGGCTTTCTAACATCACTCTAGTGATGCTCAATATATCTCAACTGTTCCACAGCTAGAAAACAATAAAAGAGGGCTAGGATATTCTCTGATAAAATCTGATAAGATTATTTAGCTTCCTCAAAGCTTCACTTCTAGAAAGACTCTAACTGGAAAGTTTCCACACATATTCATACTCAAAAATGTAGGAGAATACTTTGCTTTTCTTCACATGCAAACTGTTGATCTTTGCTAGTTGTGCATAACACTGAAAATGTAATTAAGAGTTTCCAAGTCACCAGGTCATCAGTAACAGTCTTAATGAAATACTTATATTCTCTAAGTTTGAACACTAGCTGAAGCAGAAGTATAACCCAGTTTTGTTCAGGGAACTGATATCAAGATGTGTTAAAAACACAGATTATTTATCCAGTCTTTCATCCCGTTTTGCTCAGCAGGACAAAAAGTGCTTTCACAGATCCTGCAGACTGCGTCTATAATGGCAGATAAAACAGGACAAGTGCACCCAGAGGACTTCAGTATCCTCCAGGGGAGGCTCTATGGGGTTTAGTTGTTAGCACGCTCTGTGCAACAGCTTTGGCCCATGTCAAGTCACTCCAAGGTTGGAGAGAAACTCCCCAAAATATTTCCCTGCCTTGGAAGAAAAAGCATTCATCAGGTCCTTTGCCCATTTATTTACTAGCACTGACACAGCCAGGAAGATCAACTTCAAACTAAAACAGTTGGTCTCCCCCATACACATAGGTGCAGAATTACTGGACAGATTAAATAGCTGTCCATATGACTGTTTCCACTTAAGGCACGCAGGGAGTTGAATGTGAGTGGTAATTTTATTTATATTCAGTTTAAAAGTTGGGGTTGCCTCTTTTCCTTACTCTACCTTCCCCTCTGCACACTGAGCTACCGAGAATACAAGGCATTGTATGAAGTCCACAGAAAGCTGGCTCTTTCACTGCTTAATTCACTTCTTAATAAAGTCACAAAGTTGCTAAAATCATCTCAAAACACACTGATCTGCAGCATAGCTTGAAATGGAGAATTCACATAGGAATGAAGGAGGACTCCTTGCCTGCTCCTTTGCCACAGGCAGAGGTGCAAGTAGAGACCTGGGCTCGCAGTAATAGCAGCACCCATGGTACAAGGATCCAAAGCAGTGTTACCTATTTCTGGAGCCATTTCATGTCTGTCCCATCAGTCATTTCTATAAGGTGCAGTTCTGTAACACACCTGTGCTAATATTAAGCCTGGTATTAAATGCTGGACTAACCTTTATGGCATAGACATCTGTGCATTCCTGTTCTTAATGCGGCTCTTGGTGCAAGCAATTGAATTTCTGGCCTCCTTGAAAAAAGACACAAGGAATTAACCAGTAAAAAGTGAATTATTTCGAGTAAAGTTTGGCTTCAGCTAAATGGGACCGCAGTATCTTTCCAATTATCAGTGAAACACTCCCCCTGTGGCAAATTTGATTCCAAAACACAAGCTGTTTTCTTAAAATTGCTTACGTAGCATGCTAAAAAGAGCTGCTGTCATGAAGTTCTGCTATAAGCCTATCCTTTCCCTGTTAAATAAAAGTTAGACACGTATTCACCTTTCCATTGCTCTAGCAGAGATGCTTTATCTGAATAGCATTAATCTTCCTGGGGAGAAAAAACCTGCTTTTGAAAATCATGTGCAATTCTTCAGCAGTGTTCTTCTAAACTCTGATAATATCACCACTGCGTCTAACAAATGTATCTAAGAATGCTGATTCAAGAAGTACTCTTTTTGTACAATTCTGTTACATTTCTTCCATCAAAATGAGCCTGAGCTTGGCATGGAGATGCACGAGCTTTTTTAGCATTGTCTGTAGAGGGTGAAAGTCCGATTAACATTAGCCCCTCAAATCACAGTTCTGTAATCCAAAAGATTTGTACATGGAGAGTATTTTTAGCAGCAGCAGTTTATGGCATTTCCTGCTTAAATCTTTGGGATTATGTGAAAAGCAGCTGGAATCATCTGTGCAGCCTTTTTGTCTGAACAAAACTGAAACAACTGCAATCTTACTTGGATTAAAAAAACCATCCTATTGCGGTCCTCGTTCACACTGACAGATCTCTGATAACAGTCTGCTTTCAAAGCACCACACTTGTGCAAAACCATTTCAAACTCTCTCAGAGAGATGCGTTTCTCTTTCTTGCTCCTCCTCCTCAAAACTGAAGCAATATGGGATGTTGTAATATTTGCAATAATTGGTGATCTGTTTTAATTTGTAATCTCTCTAAAGCAAGGACATCACAGTGGGTTTCATTAACTGCTCCCTTGGTCCCTATGTGCAATGCACTCCTAGGGCCCATGCCAGCATAAATTGTTGCTAAACATATCTGACAGCAAGAGCAGTGCAGTGGTGAGAGAAATAAGGATGGAGCCATCTGATAAACTGATCTTCACACAATCCGCATTTCAATAGCAGTTAAATGCAAAAAAAAAAAAGAGAAAGAAAAAAAAGTACGTGCCAAAGGATGCCAAAAACATGTGACTTCTAATTGTATTTAGGTCTTATAGGGGACATGCAATTGAATACAAATTGCAAGTGGAAAAGAAGAGCTGCAAGCCAGTCTTGGCTGGACTACTAGCTGAAGTAGGGAATAGGAGTGTGAGGTGATATTTTTTTCTGATTGATATAAGAAATTGTTCAGTTCTGTTGTGCTACCCATCTGACCTAGTGTTCATCATTTAAAAGAGAGGCACATAGTCTGAACTATCTGTTCAGGCATCTTGTGAATTTAGTGGAGAGAATTAGACAACTGCATAGGGCAGCTAGCCAACCCAAAGTACCTAGGAGAGGTGAGAGGAATGGCCTCCTGGCACTGCTGTCTCTATCCATTAACTGGGCAGAGCCACAACTATTATTTTGGAATAGAAAACTGTGTTTCAGAAAACTAAATCGGCATTTTCTGAGCTCTACTTTCAGTATTCATGATTTTTCAAAGATGTTGCTATGTCGGAGATGATCTGGAAAATATTTTAAAGCTACAGAAAAAGCCTTTTAGTTATACTCCCACAGAGCTTGATTAATTTACTTTATCCAACAGACACAGAACAGAAGACTTGATAGTAGTGTGATTAACTTAAATAAGAGATGAGGCACTAAATATCCTTTGCTGAAGAAAAAAAGAAAAGAGAGGAAGAATTGGTAGCTAGAACCTAGATCCAGTCATCTCCAAGCTATTAGGATGGGTAATTCTGGATTAAGATTTTGGGGGAAACTGTGGCTTCTCCATTTCTTGGAGCTTTCAGGTTGGAACTGAATGTTTTTATATGGTTCATACGTTAGTGAAATCCAAGCTACTGGGCTCAAACCAAGGTTAATTCCATAGGAGAAATTCTACTTCTCACCTAAATCTGCTGGTCAGGCAAAAAAAAAATGGCAGTACAGAGGCACAGATATGATGATGGGGAATGGTTTGTTCCCACTTATTGGGCTATTGCTTTCCCCTAACTAATTTTAAGGATGACAGAACTAGCCAGTCTTCTCTTTGGTATCTGCTTATATTTTCTACTTCTTGAGTAAACATTTACAAGGTGAAAAGATCTCACAATCTCCTTCTGATAGTTGAAGCAAAACAGTACATCCTATCATAACTTGAGCAAGTGATATTTAGCAATGGAAATTCTCTATAATATGGACTTCTTTTGATATCAGATTTCACTGATTAATTTTAATTTAACATTTAAGATAGGGAGAAACAGGGTTCCAGATGGTACAATGTTATTCATAATCTCTCTATAATATGTTGGAAGATTTCACTCTGCAGAGCAATATGTTATTCCACATCACTGACTCCTTAAAAGGGGTGAGCATGATTATTTCTGCAACTTCACAGAAAAAAAAAACAGGTTTCATGTGATATGTGGAAACAAAGTATATATACATATTCTATACTTCACTCACATCCATCCCATTTGTCACAAAATCACAGATTCATGGAACATTTGAGGTTGGAAGGAGCCAGTAAGGATCATCTAGTCCAACCTCCCTGTTTGAGCAGGGTCACCTAGAGCACATTGACTATAACCCTGACTGGATGTCTTCTGAATATCTGCATGCAAGGAGACTCCACAACCCCCCTGGGAAAAACTGTTCCCAAGCTCAGTCACCCCTGCAATAAGGAACTTTTTCTTTATATTCAAGCAGTCCTTCCTGTGTTTCAATTTGTGTCCATTGCCTCTAGTCCTGTCAGAGGGCAGCACTAAGGAAAGTCTGGCCTTCCTTTCATCTACTTGTTCATGTTCATAAGATCCCTCAGTCTTCTCCAGGCTTAAGAGTCTCAGCCTTTCCTCATAGGAGAGATGCTCCAGTCTCCTAATCATCTTTGTAGCCCTCCGCTGGACTCTAGTAGTTCAATGTCTCTCTTGTACTGATGAGTCCAGGCCTAGAACCAGAATTCTAGGTATGGCCTCACTTGAGATTTGAGTAGAGGAGGTGCATCCGCTCCCTGGACCTGCTGGCAACACTCCTCCTGATGATGCCAGGATGCCATCGACCTTCTTGACCACAAGGGCACATTGCTGGCTCATGGTCAACTTGGTGTCCACCAGAACTCCCAGGTTCTTCTCTGTTGCAGGCCAGTCCTCAGCGTGTGCTGGTGCATGGGATTATTCCTTTCTAAGGCACAGGTCTATATTTGCCTTTGTTGTTCCTCTCTGCTCATTTCTCCAGTCTACTGAGGTTCCTTTGAGTGACAGCACAGCCTTCTGGTGTATCAGCCACCCCTCCCAGTTCTGTCTCATTAGCAGCCTTGCTGAGGGCATCCTCTGTCCCTTCATGCAGGCCACTGATGAGCTATATAGGATTGGGCCCAGTACCGATCCTTAGGGGACGCTGATAACTGCAGGCCTCCAGCTAGACTCTGCTCCACTGATCACAGCCCCCTGAGCTCTGCCAGTCAACCAGTTCTAAATCCACCCCACTGTCCGCCCCACTTCTCCTGAACTTGCTTGTATGGGTGTTACAGGAGAGAGTGACAAAACCTTTACTGAAGTGAATGGACCTTATCTGCTGCTCTCCCCTCATCTACCCATTCAATCATTCCTTCATAGAAGGCTATTTTGCACTATTTAAGCACCATTTCCCCTTTGTGAATCCATGCTGCCCATTCCAGATCACCTCCCTGTGATCTTGTCTTGTCACCTCTCTTCACACTGCATCACTTCTTTCTTCATTCATTGTGCTGTTCCCTTATTTAAGCTCATAAGAACAAACTGTCTTTTCCTCCTGAATATTATGTCAGATAAACACAAGTTCTCTTGAAATTTTTAGTGGCGCTCAGAATCATCACTCCAAATAGAAAAAGAGAGCATCACAAAATCCTTCCCTTAACACTACCAATAAAAGGGAAATTGCCCCAGCTAAGTCTGTCACTGAAGAATATAGACTTACAGACCTACCTGTAAGAATTTGGTAGTTGTGGCACCATTGTAAGTTGTCTATCTTCTATAAGTTATTACTCCTGTTTACACATTTCCAATTTATACACCATGACAACAACCTTTGCCACTTGGACTTGGTGGTCTTTTTAATAAGGTTATAGAAAAATACTATGGTTTATCATAAGATAAACCATAAGATAAGTCTCTTTGACTATAATAGATGCATATATATTATATAAATGACAATATGTACAGAGAGAGATAAACATAACCCTATACTCTCTCTGCTTGGTTGTAGATCACATATGTACTTCCTAAACAATAGCCTTAGGTCACTTCAAGGATTCATGAAGTTCATGAAGGGAGAATGTAGGGAGGAAGGGGACAAGCTCTTCTCAGTGGTGACCAGTGACAGGACAAGGGGTGATGGGTGCAAACACAGGCAGTTCCATCTCCATGTGAGGAGGAACTTCTTCCCTGTGAGGGTGACAGAGCCCTGGAACAGGCTGCCCAGGGAGGCTGTGGAGTCTCCTTCTCTGGAGATCTTCNCTGGATGTCTTCTGAATATCTGCATGCAAGGAGACTCCACAACCCCCCTGGGAAAAACTGTTCCCAAGCTCAGTCACCCCTGCAATAAGGAACTTTTTCTTTATATTCAAGCAGTCCTTCCTGTGTTTCAATTTGTGTCCATTGCCTCTAGTCCTGTCAGAGGGCAGCACTAAGGAAAGTCTGGCCTTCCTTTCATCTACTTGTTCATGTTCATAAGATCCCTCAGTCTTCTCCAGGCTTAAGAGTCTCAGCCTTTCCTCATAGGAGAGATGCTCCAGTCTCCTAATCATCTTTGTAGCCCTCCGCTGGACTCTAGTAGTTCAATGTCTCTCTTGTACTGATGAGTCCAGGCCTAGAACCAGAATTCTAGGTATGGCCTCACTTGAGATTTGAGTAGAGGAGGTGCATCCGCTCCCTGGACCTGCTGGCAACACTCCTCCTGATGATGCCAGGATGCCATCGACCTTCTTGACCACAAGGGCACATTGCTGGCTCATGGTCAACTTGGTGTCCACCAGAACTCCCAGGTTCTTCTCTGTTGCAGGCCAGTCCTCAGCGTGTGCTGGTGCATGGGATTATTCCTTTCTAAGGCACAGGTCTATATTTGCCTTTGTTGTTCCTCTCTGCTCATTTCTCCAGTCTACTGAGGTTCCTTTGAGTGACAGCACAGCCTTCTGGTGTATCAGCCACCCCTCCCAGTTCTGTCTCATTAGCAGCCTTGCTGAGGGCATCCTCTGTCCCTTCATGCAGGCCACTGATGAGCTATATAGGATTGGGCCCAGTACCGATCCTTAGGGGACGCTGATAACTGCAGGCCTCCAGCTAGACTCTGCTCCACTGATCACAGCCCCCTGAGCTCTGCCAGTCAACCAGTTCTAAATCCACCCCACTGTCCGCCCCACTTCTCCTGAACTTGCTTGTATGGGTGTTACAGGAGAGAGTGACAAAACCTTTACTGAAGTGAATGGACCTTATCTGCTGCTCTCCCCTCATCTACCCATTCAATCATTCCTTCATAGAAGGCTATTTTGCACTATTTAAGCACCATTTCCCCTTTGTGAATCCATGCTGCCCATTCCAGATCACCTCCCTGTGATCTTGTCTTGTCACCTCTCTTCACACTGCATCACTTCTTTCTTCATTCATTGTGCTGTTCCCTTATTTAAGCTCATAAGAACAAACTGTCTTTTCCTCCTGAATATTATGTCAGATAAACACAAGTTCTCTTGAAATTTTTAGTGGCGCTCAGAATCATCACTCCAAATAGAAAAAGAGAGCATCACAAAATCCTTCCCTTAACACTACCAATAAAAGGGAAATTGCCCCAGCTAAGTCTGTCACTGAAGAATATAGACTTACAGACCTACCTGTAAGAATTTGGTAGTTGTGGCACCATTGTAAGTTGTCTATCTTCTATAAGTTATTACTCCTGTTTACACATTTCCAATTTATACACCATGACAACAACCTTTGCCACTTGGACTTGGTGGTCTTTTTAATAAGGTTATAGAAAAATACTATGGTTTATCATAAGATAAACCATAAGATAAGTCTCTTTGACTATAATAGATGCATATATATTATATAAATGACAATATGTACAGAGAGAGATAAACATAACCCTATACTCTCTCTGCTTGGTTGTAGATCACATATGTACTTCCTAAACAATAGCCTTAGGTCACTTCAAGGATTCATGAAGTTCATGAAGGGAGAATGTAGGGAGGAAGGGGACAAGCTCTTCTCAGTGGTGACCAGTGACAGGACAAGGGGTGATGGGTGCAAACACAGGCAGTTCCATCTCCATGTGAGGAGGAACTTCTTCCCTGTGAGGGTGACAGAGCCCTGGAACAGGCTGCCCAGGGAGGCTGTGGAGTCTCCTTCTCTGGAGATCTTCCAAACCCGCCTGGATGCCACCCTGTGCCCCGTGCTCTGGGTGTCCCTGCTGGAGCAGAGGGGTTGGACTAGGTGATCTCTAGAGGTCCCTTCCAACCTTAAACATTCTGTGATTCTGTGATTAACAGCATAGAAGGGTCACAGATGCTGATGATCTTCCTTAGGACCTGAGGAGAGAGTTGCCATGACGTGAGTGGTGCAATTGGCAGGTCATCCCAGAAGACATTTTCATTAACAGGGAGAGGGTTAGATGCTGCTATTTAATTTCAAGTGTTCTGTCAGGCACCTCATCAATCACCTTATCACAGAACATACTGAAGCCATTCCCTATTGCAGCCTGAGGTGAATTTGGAATAACATGATAAAAACACAGTCCAGAAAATCTTGGAAGTGAAAGAAGCTTGGTTTGAGTTCATGAGCTGAATGCAACATCCCGGTTCAGACAATAAGGATTTCTTTAGAACAGCTGAATCTCAGCTTTCATAGCATCCCTCCAGAGACACCTAACGAAAATTATAAGAAATTCAATAGTTGTGTTAGAAAATTACTGTGGGGGCTGGAGGAAAAATAAACTAGTATTAGCCTTGCCAGTTTCTATAATACAGTGCACTGGTACCCAAAATCAACGTTACTGCTTTTTTGTTAGCATTTTAATCATAAACCCTTTTATCAAGGTTTTTCAACTGCCTTTTCCAATTATGTTGGACTCAGATTTGTCCACTGGGATGTGAGTGCTTCGAGAGAAATTCTGTTTAAGTTTCTTTAACCTCTTTCAACAAACAGAAGTAAGGAAAGATTTAACTTCTTTCTCTGCTTTCAGACTTCTCTTTATTCCTCTCCTGAGACGCTGCAGAGAGCAATTTGGTGCAGCAGCTTGAGGCAGGTCTGGTAAACTGCTGTGGTTCCTGGTCCCAGTCCTGGTGCTTTGTCTTCTTGGGCAAGTCCTTTGACTTTCATCTGTCACCCTTGTCACGCATATTGCATAGGAGCTGAAGGAGCAACACAGAGGAATTAAAGAGGTCCTGCAGCCTTCACAATACACTGATCTCATGCAGTTATACTGCTGTCAAATACTTCTTCCATGCCCCACTTTATCCACTCAAGTGTTCTCGTCTCTTCCTATGTTTACTCTCATTAATATTTTAAGCTCTTAAGTCAGGACCTGACATCTTTTATTCTCTGCAAAATTGCCTGGATGTTTTCTGGCAATTTACAAGTAAAATTAAAATAATTAATAATATTAATAGCAGCTATTTTGGGGCAGTTTAAGTTTCTCAGAAAAGGTATTCTATAGTCATTTTCCCTTTTTATTATTATTATACATTCTGAAATGACATTTTAGTGACTAGCATAACTACATGCTTCAAAATGATTTTTTAACCTCATGAGTCTTTTTTTTTTCTTTTGAAATTATAATTTTGAATTGGGCCTAAGCCAGAAAAATTGAAGACATTTCTGGCTATCTGAATGTCATTTAGGGTGGGATTCAGGAATCCAGATTGAGATGCTTGCAATATAGACTATCTATATATAAACTAGCCATGTAACATGCAGTTTAGCTCAAACAAATTCCTCTACAAGTTCCTGTTCTTTCCTTGAACTGTGCAAAAACTGCAGAAAAGTGCCTCCCATCTATATTGAAGAGACTCAAAGGAGATGAATCCCATGCTGGTGTTTACTTCTCTGGAATTGTGATGGTCATCTTCAGTTTCACATTACATTTTTTTTTGTTGTTGTTGGTTTTTTTTTTTTTTTTTTTTTTTTTTTTTTTTTTTTTTTT